>BMAC01000179.1:126203-177053 GCA_014905375.1 Phtheirospermum japonicum
CCATAACTTTTTCAAATTTTATTCGTTTTAATGAAATATATATCAAATTAATCACATTCTCAAGATCTACAATTTAAGATACCTATTGCATTTTTTTAAACGTAAAAAATATATATAATATATAATTAAATTAAAAAAACTGGACTGATTTTTAGCACTACAGTACTTGTGTAAAAAGCACAATGAACCTGGACATATAATTTGCACTGTGCAATATTAGATCTAAGGCCGGATTAGTCCCTAGGTTCGCATATAATGACCGGGGTTCTAATTTGAACCAATCCTATATATATATATATATATATATATTATATATATATATATATATATATATATATATATATATATGGGTTAGGTTCAAATAGACCCACGTCAATATATGCGAACTTAGAGACCAATCTTGGACCATTAGATTGGATAATCTCGATGGTTGAGAACATGACACGTCAGCAGGGTAATTATGGAAAATATTGAATTAATTTAATTAAAAGGGTATTTTGGACAAATATCAGCATTTCGAAAGAGCACTGCATTGCTCTCTAGAAAGCACACGGGTAAAAAAAGCACTGCGACTGTGTACAAAAAAGCATCACAAATTTCGTTTTTAAATAAATGTAATTAAATTTAAAAACCTGAATATTAAAAGCATCGCATGTGATTAATTTTAGCACTATATTATTGTATAAAGAACACTGTTAAAATACGAGTAAGAATTTTGGATTTTTACTATATTTTAGTTCTTTTATGCTTTTTTTAATATTATTACAGCGCTTTTTTACTACACTATCACTGCTTTTTTCGATTGGCGAGGATTCTATGGTTTAAACCGTTCGAAATCCGGTGTTTTTTATATAGTTACAGTGCTTTTGACCTGCACGACCACTGCTTTTTATTTTTCAATCCAAACCAACATCAATTTTCCACAAGCATTCTGCATACGGCCGCAAGGTAAATCTCAATTCTGGTTTTCTAAAATTTTTCTCAAAGAAACCGATTTCTAATGAAAACCAACGGCCAGTGCCAAAGCCATCAACCCCCATTGTTCCATCCAAATCCATCAACCACGGCCCACGCCGCCCTGCAAGCCCGAACTGCCATCAACGCCACCTTTTTACTAATCCAGTGCCAACGCAAATCCATGTCAGCCCAAATCAGAACCCATCACCAAACCAACCGAAACAAACCCAAAACCAAACCCATCGTCGAACCACCACCACGGTCGATTCCAATCGACAGCCACATGACACCACCCAAATCGGACCCCTGTCCAACCTACAGCCCGACTTTCCTATGACGAATCTCCCACCATCCACCCAACGAACACCGCAACCACCCAAAACAATGCCATCCCAATCACGGCCCGATCGAGACCCGACTGTGCCCGACCCCAAGTTGCCCTCGCCGACCTAGTTCCTCGGACCGTCGACGTAAGGGAACTGTCACCGAGCGGCCCCACGAGGAACCAGCCAAGTCGCCTTCACTGCCGATTTTCTGGAGAAAGGAAAGGCCACTCGATCGTAAACAAGTCTAGCCGAGCCATCTCGCAATTTCCCCGCAGCCATTGTTAACCGATTCGCCGCCGCTGGGGTAGTCCGTCGGGGCTGTCGCTGCGGGTAGTTGTCGGGGCCGCCGCTGCCATGGGTTGCCGCCGCCGACAATCAAAGAAGAAGCGGGTCCGCCCGAGCCCAAAGATGATGGAGCGTCGCCTACCCAATCGCCGCTCAAGTCGCCGTCGAGCCTCCTTCACCGTCTTCAAACCCAAGGCAGAGGAGCTGCGCTCCCGTTTCGCTCGGGGCAGGGCGGCGCTCGGCCACACCTGGGTCACCGGCTCACTGCCAGTGGGATGGGGCGGCTGATTTTGGTGGAGATATCGGGGAGGGGGATGGGGCAGCTGGTTTGGGAGCGGATGAAATCGGGGAGGGGGATGGGAGGGGGCGGCTGGTTTGGTGGAGAAGAAGGGTTTGGGTGAGAAGTAATAGGCAAACACGGGCTGGAATTTGGGAATTAAATTGATTGATTGGATTTATGTAAAATGACCTAAAAGCCCTTTTTCTTCCATATATATAATTTAATAAATTTAAAAAATAGAAAAAATCTGATCCGTACAAATTATTAGATCTACGGCCTGAATTGGTTTCTAAGTTCGCATATATTGACGTGGGATCTATTTGATCCTAATCCTATATATATATATATATATATATATATATATATATATATATATATATTACTTTTTTCTTTTAGCTCAAGCAATGGCAACTTGACCATTACAAAAGTATAGAAATAAGAAAAAATGGTTAGGCAAAATAGGAATACCATTTATTAAACTTTTAAGATATTCGGCCTTTGTAAATGTGGCATCTAAGACAATTACTTCGATTTCCATGTCGACCGAGAAATCAAAGTTTGCTTAGCATACTTCCATTAGATCGCTCCACCTGCTTTAATATAAAAACATATCCACTGGTTGACTTTGTTTCATTCGAATCAGTAATCTAATTCGCATAAATCTCTTTTAAATATTAAAATAACCTTCCAGAGCACTCCACTGAGAAGTATTAGGATTATGAGTGTATCTTGCTTAATTATATGCAATGTTTATATGCAATATTCGATCTAGTGTGATTCATCAAATGCAACAATGATCCAATAATTTAAGAATATTTTTGTTACATTAAAAGGACAAGCTAAGAATATACATCTTTCGAGATATATGATGTTACATTAAAATAAATAAATCATATGTTTTAATTGTTTCATGACCGCAATTCTAAAAGGAATTTTGGAAGAGAAATATAAGGTATAAAATTTGCTAAGCGTTGGTGTGTATAAACATCAAATATAATTGTGTCAAATTAATTTTTAGGCAAAACTGTAAAATAGTCCAGTAGTTTATAATTGTGCCAATTATATGTAATGATAAATTAAATTATAGGGTGCACCTTACAAGGTGCACCTGAGTTCATTGTATACTCTCTCGAGCTTTGGAGGGAAAGTGGAAACATGATTTTGCACACGATCGACCGCTCACATTCTCACCTTTGTACTCCAATCACCTCTCCCCAGCCACATAAAATCTGATAAAGCCTCTTCACTTTCCCACACATCCAAAAATCCGAAACCCTAGTTTTCTTTCTTCTTCTCCCAAATATGGTATTCTTATCGTTTCACAAGATTTTCTTTTCTTTTTTCTAATACACAAGCATGGGCAATGGCAAATATCGCGAGAAGAGAAAGGCTGCTGCTTCATCTTCGAAGCAATCCGCCAAGAGCCGCTAGTGAGTTTTCGGCATGGCGAGTTCTGCACCAATGGTGGTCCAAATCACGATCGCGGTTATCGGTCCTTATGAGGTGCATCTTTATGCAAACCTTGATTTTTCTGCCCCACCAGCGAATGAAGTAATATTGCTGCCTCCTGCTGCTGAACCTTCGCATGATGGTGCTACATCTCCTTAGGGGGAGAAATTGGTTTCACTCACCTTTAGAAACTAATAACGCTCCTCATCATGACAAAGCTGATTCTGACCCAGAATTCATGATTGACAAAGAACATGCTCTAATGGTAAAGCTAAAGTCTAGGAGGATGAAACTAAAATAGGGTATATGAATGCTTACCTTAACGGTCATGGATATTGAGAACTAAGTACACTGTTTAAACTGTATGAAGTTTAATTTTGATGGTTATGAATGATGATCTTACTTCTTATGCCAATGTTTTAATTTTGGAGTTATAATACAGATATATTTGATATTACATTTATAAAACTCTGATATATTGTCAATGTTTGAGTTTGACTGACTTTGTTGGAATTGTTTACTGGTGTTGCTACATTTATATGAATAATTGTTTTTTATGTTTTGACCTGTTTATAAGACTTTTTAGAAATGTTTTTTAACTGAATGCCAAATCAAGGGATTGTAAGAAACTAAGAATCAACATCATTCTAATTATTTATTGCTAGTAACGTCGTGTTTAATATACTTAATAAGTCAAAGCAGGACATAAAGGGAAGTTAATATCTCCGAGCATGATTTGCTTATATATTATTTATCTCTTATGAAGTAACACGCACTACTACAGAAAACCCCCAACAGCATCAGTTGTTTTTGCTAATAAGTATCGGTTTTACAATCGATGCCTATAACCTAGACTTTAGGCATCGGTTTTACAACTAATTCTTATAATAGACATATGCATCGGTTGTTTGATCATAACCGATGCATATAGTCATCACAAGCCGATGCCTAATGTCCATATACAGTCACCAAAGGCATCGGTTACTGTGAAACAACCGATGCCTATAGTTGCACTATAGGCATCTGTTTCACTGTAAACTGATGCCTAATTTTCACTACACGCATCGGTTTTTTGTAAAATAACCTATGCCTATAGTGTAGTTATAGACCTCAATTTTATTTTACAACCAATGCCTAATGTCCAATAAGGCATCGGTTATTGGAAAACAACCGATGTTTGTAGGTGAACTATAGGCATCGGTTTTTTAATACAAACCGGTGCCTATAGGTACACTATAGGCATCAATTTTTGTTCTATAAAAATTGATGCCTAATGTGCTCCGAAGGCATCGGTTATTTTCAACGTAACCGTTGCTTATAGTTTACCTATAGGCATCGACTTTGACATGTAACCGATGCTTAATGTCTACGTATACGCATCGGTTATTTTGAAAGCACCGATGCCTCGTGGCGAGATTTAAGCATCGGTTTGTATCTCACAACCGATGCATACCGGTTAACTATAGGCATCGGTTTGTTTTTTACATAACCGATGCCTATAGTGACCTAAAGGCATCGGTCTTTGTTGAGTAACCGATATCGATTTTTTAAGTACATGCATCGATTTTGTTGTCAAGAACCGATGTATATAACAATGTTAAAAATCGATGCCTAAATCTTATTATATGCATCGGTTTGCACAAACCGATGCAGAAAATTTTTGATAAAAAATTTCCCGAATTTAAAAAAATTTATTTTAAAACCTGTCCAGAAAATTGATAATTACCATTTGCAAAAAATTAATTTAATTAAAAAAAAAAAAGGATTCTATTCAATAATAAATAATCCAAATGCAGAAATTCCCATCCTATCTAATAAAACTCAAGTTGAACTAATTATTTTCATCGCACAAGTATAGCAAACAAACCCCAACCTCATAGAATCTATCATGTTCAACAGCACCAAGCTTTTAAATAAAAAGCATCTCGTTTCCTTCCAAAGGAGAATCCCCAGAGCCTTTCCTCCATTCTTGTGTTGAAGTTTGGCTCCGAACAACTCCTTGTTCTTGAATCCCAACTCTGAATCCTTAGAAAACCTCTTTACTGCTATTTGTCTGTCATTCCATGCTTTTCCCTGTGAATGAATAAATGTCACATTATTAACTAAGAAAATCCAGAGGAAATCCACCGACGTCTTCATAATGTTCTGCGCTAAGTTACAAAATAAATTACTTAATAACTAAGAAAAAGTAATTAAAACTATGAAAAAAATACATATATACGAGTAATTTACCGAGTAATGTATTCTTCCCATATCTCACGAATTTCGTCGATTGTTTCTTGCTCGTATGGTTCAACTCCAAATGAGTCCTACACATTCCGACTTAAAATTTCAACTTGTCATTTTAAAAATAAAGTTTAGGTTTAGAATTTAAAAAGTATTCAGTAATTTTTACTACTAAAAAATGAGTTTACACGTACCTTGTCTAATGAAGAATTCATACTGAGTTGGGAGCAAATGTCATACATATACCTCATGACATAATAACCACACTCATTGCCTCCTCGTTGTTGATTACACTACAAAAATCATATGAAAGCAGATCAATATCCCCCTATCTATAGATCTATCGGTGAGTCGAAATGAAATGGGTCGAAGACCTTTACTAACGCGTACTTTAGTTAATACCATAACAAATAACTTACCGGCAGATGATTCCACACCATGTTTCTTCCTCTTTTACCTTTTTTTGAGCAATAGGTCCGAACTGCCCTGCAAATAGTAATCATTGCACGCAAGCAGTTAATAACAGGCAAAGTATTATTTCATAAACAATAAGAAATTTCTACCTATATATTAAACATTTAAAGTTTTAAAACCCAAATGAGCGGATGAACCACCCAATCTTATATTACATCCAATGAAAAACTTCAAGCGGATTTATGTATGGAAACACACAGAGTAGGCTCTAGAAAGAATCAGGTTGTGGAAAATACAAAAATTGCATTAATGCTATGAAACAAGTTGACCAGGAAACAATTGCCCACAAAAAAGAATCAGTACATTGCTACATTGACAATAAAGACCTGATAGTGAATTGTTTCTTATGATGTTATTGTAAAAAAGGACAGCAGGTTACCTTTTCAAAAAATAAGAAACACAAATATAAGGGGGAAATTGTTACTTACGTATTAACACGTGTCTTGATATCCAAGTCCCTATTGTATCCCTTTGGATCTAAAATAAAAACCTGATTCTTGAGAGGGCATATCACTAAAATCACCCAGCCGTCACTACATATTTTCATAAGCACAAAGTTTAATTATCTTTATAAATTATAATAATTGTAAACCAGTAAAGGAAAAAATAACAAGAAATCTCTATTTACTTGTCTAGGTATGGTGCTAGAATGAATGTCCTGCTAAACATTTCACCAAAGGCATGACTTATGTACATCGTCATAGTAGTCGGGTCCTTTAATATACTTTTCTTGCATATCTTCGCTGGACAAAGAAATCCGAACGCACTGGCACAAAGACTCTCAACCAACCCACGAAGACACCTGTAAATCATTAGTAGATTCATAGCTAAATAAATTTAAGCTAAATATTGAACTAATTGATAAGGAAAAATAAAGCTCGTACCGTGCAAAGACTTGCACAACAGCAACACTGATCAACCCCATTCTGAACAGGCTCCGAATATCATCAGTTGGCACGTGAATTTTTATCTCTCTTTTGTCATGGAAGACGATTTTCTCTAGGTCCATAGAGACGTGGTCCACATGCACGGGCATCGATAGAATCAGGTTGTGTAGCTCTATGCAATTAGGTCCCAAAGTCTCCAAGACTACGTCATCAACAAGAGGTGGCCTTGGTTTTGTTGCAGATTGCTCACCACTTGTCTCCATGAGATTTGTTCTCTGTTTCTTTGAACATGGCCTTGTAAGTTCCTGGACATATGGCCATGATTGAGCATACTATAACTAAATAAATAATTGGTGAAATTAAAACATATATTTTTACCTCTCTTGCCTGAACCAATCTGACCGGCCACTGCAAAAAGCTACCTAACATTTCACCCACGTGCCTCATTTCTGGATGAGCCGTCACCGGTAGAGGAAGTTCTGCTGCACCCTCGATAATTTCATCTACTGAGACCTTGATATGACCGGGTGTCACCTTCTGATGATGTACTATCGTGTCCTCGCCGGTTGGGTAAACCATCCCCTTCGCAACAATTTTTATGTCCCCCAAAATGGACAGGGCCAGCACTACGCCAAAAAAGCATTCTGATAGCGCCTGTCAGATAGCGCTTCAAGTAACTAGTGCTATCTGAAAAAGTCCGGGACTTTTAGACAGCACTTTATTTAGTATGCGCTATCTGGAATCTATTATATATTTACTTTGCATAACGCTTTTATTGTCACGCGCTATCTAAATGTATGCAGATTTTTGAAAGAGCGATTCATATAGAAAGCGCTATGCGAACAACTGGTTTATAGCGGTTACAACATGAAGTGCTGTCTAAAAAATAAGTAGTGTTTAGTAATGAAGTGCTATCTAATGACATTTATTAGATAGTGTTTAGGTTACCAAGCGCTATCTAACTAGGTTTATGAAATAGCATTACGGTTAATAAGCGTTATCGAAAGTTATCATATATTAAATAACGTTTCGGATATTAAGCGCTATCTAATGACGTTTATTAGATAACATTTAGGTTAATTAAGCGCTATAGAATTAGGTTTATTAAATAGCATTTGGGTTATCAAGCGCTACCTGAAGTCATCATATATTATATAACGTTTCATGTATCAAGCGCTAACTGCAGTCATCACTTACAATAGCGCTTCTTGCAAAAAGCGATCTCCCGCACCTAAAAATTAGAATATACAATAGCGTTTAGAGTTGTTAACATATTCCACACATAAAACTTTTTCCCATCTTTCCCCCGTAGTTCGGTTTTGTAAAAACCCTCCTCCACCGCTAGCCACTGCCACAACCACCAACGCCACCGAAAGCCTTGAATTGTGGTAAGACTTGTCTCTCCCCCTCCCGTCTCTCCTTTCTATCTTCCTCCCTTCATCTCTCTCTCTCTCTCTCTCAATATGTAATGCACTTGCAGCTCCCGTGGGTCGCTGCTCTGAAGAAATAGCTGGCGCCCCAGTTGAAAAAATTGAAATTGGTTCTATTCCTAATAAACTCTCACCCTTTGTCGATAATCAAAGGTGAGAAATACCGTTTTAGATTCTATATTCAAAATTTTGTCTCCTTAATCAATTATTCAAAATTTCTACATGATTTTTATTATTTAGCTTAACAAATATATCTTGATGCTGATATTATAGGTCTTGATTAACCTTTCTAATAATTGTTGATTATCTATGTCTGTTTTGAGCTGAATTTAGGTTTCTATATGTGAGTTCTTTCTGTATAGGATAGTTATTTTTTATATTTTTGTTTAAATTAGATAGATCATTGCTTTAGTATTTCGATCGTCTCTCGTACAAGCATAGAGGAACTATAAGGTGGGCTACCGGAAGCTCTATTTTTCCTTTTTCTTTTACCGGAGCCCGGTTCTCAGTTAGGTTGCTTATTGTCTTCGTAATCTTTGTCGGTTAACTTAAAGAGCTTTCTCTGTTCTATGTTATACACTTTTTGCACATCTTCTGCTAGTAAAGTAAGCCATTACCCTTTGCCTAATTTAATACATTAAGTACTATTAAGTACAGTGCTGTCAATAGTTATTTTATATACATATATTTATTATCAAGAGTTATTTTTATATAAATGTGTTTTGTCGGATCTACGGTTTATATATGCATCATAGATCTGTTTGTTAAATAATATTTGTTCCTTTATATATGAAATTTATATACATATATTTATTTTGATCTAGAGTTATTTTATATGTTATCTAATTTTGTCAAAATTTATTTTGTCGTTTATAAGGATACGTAAATTTTTATGTAAGCATCGTAGATCGACAATATAAATTATTACGGCTTGTCGTATATACACACGTGGATGTCCGATTCCTAGTTTATTTTGAACATCGATCGTTGGTTTTACGTTAATTCTAGATTTAGTTGGTATCCAAAAATGGTGTCACATCTTAATTTTTCTGATCAAAATGTTGTAGAATATAAACTGATATACATATTGATCCATTAGATTCATATTTCTATTTAATGTAAAACTTGTATTCTTTTTTTTATAATTTTGTTTATTAAACTGAGTCCGGATGAATTTATCTTTATGTATTTTGTATGTTGTGTGGTATAGTGATGGTGGGAAATGTAAGATTAAGTGGGAAATGTTGTGTTGGAAATTATTCACTTTAGTTTTCTTAATTGTTAAGTGAGAAATGTTGTGTTGGAAATTATTCTCTTTAGTTTTTTGAATTGTTAAGTAGGCCCAATTCTGATCCCACTATGTTTTCTGAATGATTTGGACTGACCAATTATTCTCTTTAGCATTCTGTCCCTTTCATTGATTTTTTTTTTGGGGGTGGGGGGGAGGTGGTGGGAGGTGGTGTTGAGTTTATTTCCTAAAATTATGTATTTATTTAAGTTTTAAGTGTTTTTCAGAGATTTGGATGTGATTTAATTCATGATTAGTTTTTTTGTGTGCGAGTGTGTGAAGTTATGAGCTTTTTGTAGTTTTGCTAGTTTTGAAGAAGGGCAATTTTGTGAGTTAATCTGGATTAGGGCGTAGTGATTATTTGGTTTATTGTAGTTTAAAACTTGTTAAATGGTATAATTACTGGATTATTCCATTTATTTGATATTCACGTTTCTTTGGATTTTCATAAAAGAAGAGGAACTAGAATATTTTTGTTTGTGTTCAGTAGTTTTTAGTTTACATATTAATTTGTTTATGTAAATGAGATTTAGAACTCATAGAGGGCTTTGATTTCATTTAAATTTGTATTTGTAGTTTTCCCTAGCGCCGTTAAATTTCAGGGAGGATTTTGGATTAAAACACTGGAAGGTAGTTAGAATTAGGCCTGTAAATTAGGGAGGTAAGTGGAATTCTCCCTTCTCTGTTTGGTTATCATTACAACAATATTAATGCAAAGTTACTTGAGGCAACTCTGTTCATTTATTTATTATTTTTCTTACTTTTTTTTGTACCTTAAGGACCATGTAAGTTGATTCAAACTAGTTTCATTTTACTTAGGAAATATATCAGAGTCCTTGTAAACTTAAAGGTATTTGGCATTTCAAAGTTTGAGCCCTTTTGACACTGACATGAGAAACCAAACTTCACAAAATTATGAACTACCTATAATGAAGGTGGCAAGTTTTTTCTGCAAAAATGAAACTTCATGCATCTATGAAACCGATTAAAACAAAATTAGGTGTCAATTTCGTGTATTGATTTTGTTGAATATCCAATAAATGTTCAAGAAATGACGTAAAACATTGTCATTCATTTAAACCCAATATATTCTCAAGAAATCCAATTTTATGACTGCAGGCTCAAAACCGTTGTTTGTCTATTGATCCTGTTAGAGCTCGATAACTTAATCATGACCCATCTGGGTAAGCCCCTGTAGAAGCCCAGTTATGGTCTCGTGTGACTGATTTACAACTGCAACAAGTCTCTAGAAAGTATCCTCATTTTTCAACTTCACAGTCTCAATATTCTGGAAAAAGAAGCTCTAACGATTCATTGTTTATTGATTGCTAAAAACTACACTCTGAATTTCTGAAGCCATAGGTTGTCGACTTTTCAGAAGTAACTCTTATCTTAAATGCTCATTTTTCTATTTTTAAATTGAAAGTGATCCTTGACTATGTTTTAGCCCTAAAGCTACTGCTACCCCTCTGTTTGAAAAGATATTGACTACTAGTGATTCTGATCTCAAATAATTGCCATTTCAGAAGATACTATAAATTAAGAATTCGACAAACTGACCTTATTTGATATAAGATATTTAATGTATTTTATATTTACAACACATTTTTAATATATTCAAATATAGTTAAAACAATAAATAAAAGTAGTTTTATAAGATTTAGCCCGAAAATGTTTGAATTCTTAGAACTGGCAATTATTTGGGAATCAATGAGCAGTAGATTAACTCATTACAATGGTTGAGAAGGACCTTTTATGCCCTAATTTCCAGCCTATTATTTTACTAACTTAATCAATTTTTTCTTCTAAAATTTCTTAAATTCTTGTTAGAGAAAAACTTGTTATATTAATGAATGTGGCTGCCAATGTTGAGTTTGTAGTTGCTGCTGCATTGCTGCTCATAAAAGAAGAAATATACCAAAATCATTTGCACTACATCTTTGTCTAGCATATTGTTCATATTTGGATGCTTGTGATGATTAATGAATGTGGTAATTGAAGAATTTTCTAAAACACAGTTTGATAATATTTGTCATGAATCATAACAGGAGAGGTAGCCTATTCCACGTGAGTCAGCTGACTGCAATTGCACCAAACCAAGAACAACAAGAACATGATACCTGGACTATCTCCACTCGATAGAGGACCATCCACCAGGTTTGAAATTTTTGAACAATTATTTTCCTAGTTGGTTTTGCATTTTTTGTTGTTTATGTGCTAAATTATTTGTGCAATTTTACTTTTGATGTACAAATATGAATATAAATATGTATATAAAAACTATCAACATGTGCTTATATCATATTGATGCCCAATTTGCTTCTCTATCATCGCCTCTAGTTTTTGTATAGAGTTTTATGTGTCATGTCAAACTATTGATGGTGGCTATCGAGCATATATGGCTGAGGCATCCTTAACCAGTTGGAAAATAAATTGATTCCCAATAATTAAAGTGACGTGTTTGTTGCAATCACGGCGTATGATAGTTAATAGACATGGAATCTGTCAAAATAATTAAAGTGGTTAGTAGTAAACCTGATCTAGTTTACTACTCTTCTGTTTTGAACTTTATAATTTACAAACATAGTAAAAATACCCTAGCTGCTGCCACTAGAGTTAGGCACAAAGGCAAGCGCCCTCTCTCGAATGGCAGACGGTAAATTAAATATTCTTTTTCATTTTTGTGGGGTACATGATATAATAGGAATAGTTTAGTAATTAATTAATTATCTTTCATTTTGAGTATCTTTTTCTAGTTTAGTAAATTAGTAACTAATTAATTAGTTAGTTAGTTAATGCACTGACATACACTCACATAAACAGAGTTACACGCAATAATAAAATGAGAAATAAAAAATTTTATATAACATATTTGATGTATCAAGATTTTCTTGAACTTTTGCACTTTAGTCCTTGAAAAAAATAATAATAACTGCAACAACATCTGGCACCTTTAACCTCAGGTAATGGAGATAAAACCTTAGCCTTTCTCTTTGTTTTCTTCATAATTCTGCTACACAAAACTTGAGGCTCCACAATTCCCTTTATAGTCACCTCATTCTTCGACATGTCGATCGATACCCCTTCGACTCCTAATTTATAAATCTAAGATATTGTATTGCTTTTATTTTTTAAAATATCAATTAACAATAAAGTTGATCAAAAATATATTTCTCTAACTTATGTGCTATTTTTTCAATAAAAATATGAATTTTACGTAAATTTAAACCTAAATTAGGGGCCACTGATTCTATATCATTATCAAAGTTAGTATTTTAAACGCTCTGTTGATATTTTAGTATACCAGATAAAGAATTTATGGATCGAAAATGGATGTCTACTAGTCGATTGTCAGAGGAATACGAGGATGGAGTGAAAGAGTTTGTTAGGTTTGCAGTTAAGCATGCAAAAGATCCTAGTAGAATCACCTGCCCTTGTTTGGATTGTTGTTATTCAAAGTGGATTGGTGGAGATGAGTTGGCCGATCATTTAGTATGTTATGGAATTGATCAAAGTTACACATGTTGGAGACATGGTGATACGAGAGACACGTCTGCTCACGAGAAGGATGGTGTAAGCAATACAACAAATGATGCTTACATAAACACGGATGATACAAGAGACCAAGTTGAAGAGATTACAAATATGGTTGAAGAAGATCTTCGAGATTATCCTCAGATGTTCAATAGATTGGTAAGTGATGCGGAGAAGCCACTATATGATGGTTGTGGTAAGTACACAAGATTGTCGGCGATGTTGAAGTTATATAATTTGAAAGCAGGCAATGGATGGTCTTATAAGAGCTTCACTGACTTACTAACCCTATTAAAATATATGCTACCAGATGAGAATGTTCTTCCTAGTTGAACATACGAGGCTAAACGAATGTTATCCTCTATTGGCATGAGTTATGAAAAGATACATGCTTGTCCTAACGACTGTGTCCTCTTTCGAAATGAATATGCAGAATTAAAGAATTGTCCTAAGTGCAATGCCTCGAGATATAAAAAAGCTAAATCATCTCCGGCGAAGGTGTTATGGTATTTTCCAATTATACCTAGGCTTAGACGTTTGTATCATAGTTCAGAGGATGCAAAGAACTCAACATGGCATCCACGTGAAAGGGTTAAAGATGGAAAGCTTTGCCACCCCGCGGATTCTCCTCAATGGGTGAAATTTTACCATAACAATCCTGATTTCGGTAAAGAAGCAAGAAACTTACGTCTTGCACTAGCAACCGATGGGATGAACCCGCATGGTATGCAAAGTAGTTCACATAGTACATGGACAGTGATTAAGACTATCTATAATCTACCACCATGGTTATGCATGAAGCAAAAGTTCATGATGTTGTCCTTATTAATTTCGGTTCCTAGACAACCCGGGAACGATATTGACATATACTTGACACCTCTGATTGAAGACTTGAAGCGTTTGTGGGAGATAGGTGTAGAGGTGTACGATGGCTACATGAAAGAGAGTTTTAACTTGCGAGCAATGTTATTTGGCACGATAAATGATTTTCCTGCGTACGGTAACCTATCAGGGTACAGTATCAAAGGAGAAAATGCATGTCCCATTTGTGAGGATAATACACATTGGACGCGGTTGGAACATGGTAAGAAAAATGTCTTTCTTAACAATCATGTATTTTTACCATTGAATCATCGTTATCGGAGTTGGAGAAAAGTATTTAATGGGGTATCAGAAGAAGGTAGAGCTCCGGTGCCGTTGACTGGTGATCAACTATTTGACAAGGTGAAGCATCTAAATACTAAATCTGGTAAACCCTTTTCAGGAGACATAGTTACAAGTGGGTGGGAAAATGTTCAATTTTATTTGAATTTCCATATTGAAAGTCATTATACGTGAGACATTTTCTTGATGTGATGCATATCAAAAACAATATGTGTGATAGCATCATTGGTACACTCCTTAATGTGCCAGGAAAGTCTAAAGATGGTATTAATGCTCGATTAGACTTAGTAAGTATGGGAATAAGAACTGAGTTAGGACCAATAAAGAAGGCTGCACGTCAATATCTACCTCTGGTTGCTCATACTTTAAGTAGAAAAGAGAAAGTTATTTTCTGTAAGCTTCTTCAGGGAATTAAAGTTCCGGAGGGGTACTCTTTAAACATCAAGAACTTGGTATCCATAAAAGACCTCAAACTAAAGGGGTTAAAGTCTCATGATTGCCATGTTCTAATGGAGCACTTAGTACCAATTGGTATATGCTCTATTTTGCCCGAAAAGGTGCGATGGACCATACAAATTTGTGTTACTTCTTTAAGGCAATTTGCAGCAAGGTAATTGACCCTGGAAAATTGCGAGCACTGCAAAGGGAAATTGTTGTCACTTTGTGTGAGCTTGAGATGTATTTTTCACCTTCATTTTTTGATATTATGGTTCATCTAACCGTTCACTTGGTTAAAGAGACACAATTATGTGGTCCGACTTATATGAGATGGATGTACCCTATTGAATGTTGCATGAAGATATTAAAAGTGTACGTGAAAAATCGAAGTCGACCTGAAGCTTGTATTGCTGAACGCTACATAATCGAAGAAGATCTTGAATTTTGTACCGAATACCTATCCAATACTGAATCAATAGGGCTTCCTAAGTCTCGACACTTTGGAAGAACAATAGGGAAGGAATTATTGGAAATGAAATATTGGAGATACCGAGAACAGATTGGGAGCAAGCACATTTGTATGTCTTACACAACAACGATGAGGTGGAGCCATATGTTCAAAGACACAAAGACGTTATTAAGAGTTTGTATACCAATAAGAATGAAAATTGGATAGCTAGAGAACACAATCGTAGTTTTATATCTTGGCTAAAAAACCATATTTTATCGATGTTGGCTACAAATCCTACTTCAGTTTCTGAAAGATTGAAGTGGTTAGCAAATGGTCCAAGTGCATATGCATTTTCTTACTCTGGTTATATGATTAATGGGTACACATTTTATACTGAAAAATAGGATGATCAGAGTACTATGCAAAATAGTGGTGTCACTTTTGTTGCCGAATCTATGCATATCTCGAGTGCCAGAGACAGAACTCCTACATATGCGAATATGTCATATTTTGGTGTGATTGAACGAATATGGGTGTTAGATTATACAAATTTCCGAATTCCTGTATTTGGTTGCAAGTGTGTTGACAATAACAATGGAGTTCGGGTTGATAAATCAGGGTTCATGCAAGTGGACCTTAATAGGGTAGGATACAAAGACGAGCCCTTTATTTTAGCATCACAAGCTCAGCAAGTTTTCTATGTCACTGATCCCGCTGATATAAAATGGTCTGTTGTGCTTCAGACTAATAAAATAATTGATCATTACAATGAAAATCATGACGAGGTAAGTACCGAGGATGATCCTTTTTATGAGACATTGCAGTCGGTTGATCTAACCACGGATGATATCATGTACAGGAGAGATGATCATGATGAGGGAGTTTGGATAAATCCATCCTTTTTTGTTAATAAGATCCAAAATAGTCAAAGTCTAACTACGAAGAGAAAACGGAACACTTGAATTTATGGTGTTTTACCTTATTTATTGCTTTCCACATACATAGACTCTAATGAACAACTTATTTATTTTATACATTCGCCATTTCTCGAATACTTATTATTTTATTTTTTGAATTTCCCTTTTCTTTTATTATTCTTTACTTATTATTATTTAAGAATTTATAAAAGAAGCTAAATAGAATAATATGAGAGGAGGTAAATAGAATCTAAAGCAGGCAGCCGAAAAACCCTAAATTTTATTTTCTTTGTAGTTTGTACTTCTTTGTGCATTTTACTAACATCAGTCCATTTGTTGTTTAGCATCTGATCATAGTTATTAAGTGAGAAATAAAATAGTCCAGTCAACCATTTCTTTTTGGTCCAGCTCTTGAGGCTTGATTAGTAAATGTAGTCGTGTAACTTCAATGATGTTGTGGCACAATATATAAAAAATTTAGTATTTTCAAAATTATGCAAGATAACAGGTTTTTTTAATTAGGTGAATCTCAGGGGTGGTTTTTGTAATTAACCCAAAAAATAGATTAGGCATTCAGATACTGATTAATACGTAATCGATCAAGTTTCACAATATTAGGGTTTTATTTATATAAATTCCCCATACAAAGGAGTATTTTCAGTATCTAGTAATTATGAAAGATAAGTGGGTTTTATTTAATTAAAATAAAACTCGGGGGTAGTTTTTGTAATTGACACTATTATTTACAAGCAGCTAACACGATTTTTTCAGTTCCTTCTAAAACCTTCTTCTCATCCGCAGACTCTTGGCCACCATCAAACTCTGCCATAACAAATTTCAGTATAACAGGCCAAAAAAAGGCCAATTAGACAAATCTGCGGTTAAAGTTAATTTAAATATACTTAAAATTAAGGCCACACGCTATCAACTTAATGGTAACATATAAATGGTCTTGATTAATGGAATCAGAGGAATTTGTGAGATGCTGGTTAATCAAAAACTGAGAGTGACGTGGAGAGGAATATGAGAAGGTTGGCAGATAATGAAAATTATGGTTCTCGTTTTTCAGGTCCATTAGTTTTAAATTTATCATTCTTCGACTTTGGAGTTCATTTGAATGTTGTATTATTATTGTTAGTTAATTGTGAATTTTTGCTTGTGAATTAATTTTAGACTTTCAAGTGATATATATTTATATATAATTTTATTTTTGGTTGCTTTAAGTTCTTGTAGTTAGTTATACTTACCTCAATATTTACTTCAATTTGTTCTAGGTAAATGGAAGCTCCAGGTGATGACCATGACCCCCATTCTGATGATGTGGAAAGGAAGCGAACAGTTATTATGAAGAAAATCATTCGTGCTCGAAATAAGGGAATAAAATTTAAGGTAAACTAGTTTTGGTCCTCCTTCGGCGTCTACATTGCATAGACATATAACACTTAGGGTGTATGATATTAATACAATTAAACCTCATTTAATATATGTATAATCATGAATTTGATTGTTGGTTGAATTATTCACATTATACATTTCATTATGTGTTAAAATTATTTGATTAGAATTACTTAATTTTGGACCTTAAAACTATAGTAGGTACTGGCTTTTTGATAGATGATATGCCAATGTTCCACATTTCACGTTTGACTTTAAATTGGGTAATGTTATGGGTTAAAGTTACAAAGTCTTTGTTTGGAAATTCTGCTTTCATATAGGCATATAGTTTTGCCTACAAGTATGGGGATCCTGACAAGAAAATTTAAATCAGCTATTAGTATTTAGATAAATATGTGAATTATTTTGAATTCTCGAATCGAGGGATCTATGAATTAAGACCGTGATGGTTTAGTAAACCAAGAATTAAATCTATGAACACTGTGGATCCAGTTTCTAAAAGATATCAGGGGTTCAAAATCGTTTTTGCTTACTTTTTAACTGCAAATGAAGATTTGTGTGTAATAACTGATTCTTATGAGCTTATTGATTCATAGAAACTACACTATTTGTTTTCCATTCACATCTCAATTTCAAGAAATAAATTCATGTTGTATTAGGTTAATTGGAATGATTTTTATCAACCAATTGAGCCTAATGGTTCAATGTTCGCTAGCTACATTGGTGTCGTTGCTCGTGAGAATGTTCCAATTACCATTGATACTTGGAAAGATAAGGATTTAGATGTCGTTAAGAAGCTGGTTTGGAATATTTTACAGGTAAAATATTAATTGTTCATTTTCAATTGTTTAATCTGATTCACAGGTCATCTAAAAAATATTCTTGGTGGCTTTTATATATACATATTTCTTATAGGAGTCCTTTGAAATTGGTGATTTGCCAGAACAGCATGATATGTAATGAAGGAATCAGGTAAATTACATAGGACCTTCAGAACAACCTTGACAAATAAGTTTCTCAGGGATRCCAAGGGAAATATAAGGACCCATCCTCCAAAATGTTATGAACATTTTATCACTGAGGAACAATGGAGAGCCTTTGTGGAAAAATGAACTAGACTAAATTTCCAGGTAATATCAATTTTGTATTCGAGCCCTTTGTCTTTAGAAAAAATGAACCACAAATATTTATATGGTTGTTGTAATTGATACAGGAACTAAGCAAAAAGAATCGAGAACGAGCGTCAAACCCAAAATATCCTTATAGGGCCTCACATATGGGGTACGCGCTCCTCGAGCAAAAATGGTAAGTTATCTCAACATATATTGTACTTCATCCAGTGTTATCTGTCTGTAGAGAAAGAACAACAATAACATTTTTAAGAAAGTGTACAGGTTTTAGTTTTCTGTTAGTCTTTCTTTCTTTCTTTCTTTCTATTTTTGTCTTGAGCATGCATTTATTATATAAGACAAAACCAAATGTCGGGTATAATTGTAATTATAACAGAAAATTATGTCTTTTAGTCTAAACCCTAGGGTTAGTTTTTGTAATGCTTCCTCATCAAAATTTCTAGAAGACTGATTATACTAGAGATGTCGATGGGCTGAGTTCGTCCGTTTATAAAATTGAGTTCACCTGAGAATTTAATGGGGCTGATGTTTTTTGTGGCCCATCTCAACCCAACCCTAGCCGACTACTTTTTMCAAGTATATCTTATTGGGGGCTTATCAACCTTGTCGGGCGTTGGGGCAAAGTAAGCTGACCCGACAGGCCAACTTTATCAGAKTATAGAATTTAAGTGGTTTTACTAAATATTTGAAAATGGACCAGAAATTGGAAGAACTCTTGCTTGGGTTATTCTTACGAAATAAACATAAATAAGCAATATTTTTATTGGAGTGCAAGTTGTTTCCAACTAGACTAATAAATTTTGTAAAATCTTTGGGTTGATTACAAAAAACTCAGCTAATTTTCAAAATTAAAAAAAAAAAAACGAAGCTTGATTCAGTATTGAATTAGGGGTCAAAGTTTAATATATTCATATATAATTAGGGGTCAAAGTTTAATATATTCATAAATAAGAATTGGGGTTTTGAAATGTTTTCTGTGTAAGTTGTTAAGCAGCAATCAAAAACAAACATTTATTGAGAGAAAAGCAAATAGAATTTGTTAGGCATGGCAAAACCTTTTGTGTGTGATAAAACAATACCACTGAGAACTAGAACACAAAGAGGTTTTGGAATTCTAATACTAAATTAATCATAATATTTGTATTATGATTAATTACTAGGACACCTAGGACACCTCAGCAAGAAACAAGACCTCTGTGAAGAAATTTTGTTTCCTTTCGTATTATAATTATTATTACGAAATTTCATATAGTTTACAAATTTAATTATAATTTAGAAAGGTTTGCAGATTATTTTTTCAATTATCCATAACTTTTGATATTTAAATAGTACTATCAACTATGAAGGTGAAATCAAACTTTAAGGTGTTTCTTGTAATTTCTCCAATCTTCTAGGGTAGTTTTTGTAATTTTAAAAGATAAATAGTATATTTATATTTATATAGACTAGTGTATAGACTATAAACTATCCAGGTTTGTGCTTTCCGAACATTTTACCTAATAATTTCGTCCGAATAATAATTAATTTGCTGATTCAAATCATACATTATTATATTATGTTATTATTGTACACATGATAAAAAAATTTAATCCTTATACTTCTTAATTAGCTTTGATAATAGGAATAATTACAAAAAGATCCTCCGAGTTTGCACTAATTATAAACAAAAACATTGATTTATGAAATTACAAAATACCTGTTGGGGTTTGATTGAAAGCACTCTTCCTGCATTTGTTAAAAAAAATATTAAAATCTCTTCAAAGTTTTTTTTTCTTTTTTCTTTTTTGGTAATTATTCTTATTATATATCAATTGCTCTAGAGAAAACTATTTACGAAATATAAGTTGCATGTTGTACTTTTGCTGTATCTGCAGTTATCAAATATAGATGAATCAATGACTTTGGATTTATTTATTTTTTTACTTAGCAACAAAATTAGATTATTCAAACAGTGTCAACTAATCAGTCAGAGGCTGAGAGCCTGAAACTAGCTAACTACATTTTGAATTGAGGCATTGAATGAGTACTGTAGTTAAAGTTGCACTTCAATAAATTATGTGGTCTTAACTAATACTGATCACTGATCAAAAAATAAATGAAGGTGAAATCAAGCTTCAGGTGGTTTCTTTTAATTAACCCAATCTTCTGGGCTAGGTTTTACATTTTGAACAGATAATTAAGTTTCAGGTGGTTTGTTGTAATATGAAGTATTAATACAGATATTATGATTAATTACACAGTCTGGTTTTGTTTCTTGCTGAGGTGTCCTAGCTGTCAGTGGTCTTCTTTCTTGTTAAGGTGTCCTAAATTAATACAGATATTATGATTTATTACACAGATGTTATGATTAATTTCTATACTCAGCCACTAGAAGAAAAAAATTAATAAGGTTTTGAGTTAATTATAAAAAGAACCCTTGAGGTCTAACTAATTACAAAAACAACTAAGCTAACTTCCAAAATTTCAAATAACACCCATGAAATTTATAGGTACAGAGTATTCCAAAAACCCCTTTCACATTTATAAAATTATTACACTTTGACCCCTTAATTTCGGTAAGTGTTAATTTTAAACATTTGAAAAGATATCAGTTTAGACATTAAAATGCCTACAAACTGTTTTTTATTTTTTCTTTCTCCATCTTCTCGTGAAAGTGTATTTGATGGTTATATGTGTAATATTCATGCCTACGAAAATCAATTTTACTCACTATGATTGTTATTTCCATTTCAGATTGAGAAGTCAGGATCAAAGGTTAAAAAGATTGAGCGCTACAAAGTTTGGAAAGCTTCTCGGACGAACAAGGCTGGGTTGATCGAGAATGAAAATGTCCAGAAAGTTGTCGATGAATGTGTAAGTTGCATAAATGCATATTCATAGACAATTTATCCAAATAACTAACTTTATTTATATTTCATGTCCATAAAGTTTATATTAATGTTATTTATATTTTATGTTTGTGTGTTAGGAGAACATATCACAGTTTGCATCTCAAGAGGACGAAGAAGACGTTAGTAATTTTGACATACTTTCTCAGGCAATAAATGCACGGGAGTATCCTGGACGTGTTATTTCCCACCTAAGAAATGCCCCAGACAAGAGGAACTCGAGAGCTTGAAAAGTGAACTGAAACATGTGTTAGCGAGGCTTAGGGAGGTGGAAAAAGAGCTTCATGAAGTCAAAACTAATCAGACACAAGAACCTGACCGTGGACCTAACCTAGCCGCTCCCAGCGAGAAAGATAGTCCCATAAATGCATGTGATAACATAGCCGCTCCGACCGAGAAAGATAGTCCCACCATTGCATGTGATAACATTCCAGAGGTAATTACATAAATCTGAGTATTATATTACATAAAATTTCTTATTACATAGCTTCAATCATTTCATTTTTGTTTAGGGGGTCTCACGATGTAAGATCTATTTATCGTCCCAGACTTATCGCATTGTTGGTAGTGAAAAGTGTATAATCATGCATTTGGAAAAATACACACTAGACCGCTTCCAATTGACTGTGTGAAATTTGGTATTGAAGTTTCTTTTGAGCCAAATGCCCTATTGCCATTACCAATTGATGATGAAGGAGTGATGACAATTAGAGATGCAATAGGCACTTTTGTGGCATGGCCAATAAACCTAATAGTTGTAAATATTGTTGTAAGATTATTCTTTAATTCCTGCCAGTTTATTATTTCTTATAACATTTGAAATAAATAATTTCCAGATTAATGCAATATATATATATATATATATATATAGGATTGGGTTCAAATGAAACCCTATCATTATATGTGAACCTAGGGACTTATCTTGACCATTAGATTGGATGATCTTAATGGTTGAAAACATGACATGTTAGCAGGGTAATTATGTAAAAAATTGCATTAAATTAATAAAAGGGTATTTTAGACATATACCAATGTTTATAAAGAGTACTGTATTACTCATTAGAAAGCATAACGGGTAAAGAAAAGAGAGCACTACAACTGTATAGAAAAAGCATCACAAATTTCGTATATAACTATTGTTACATATCCAAATTCAAAATTTAAAATAAAACACAAATTTTCAACAAACCATAACTTTCTCAATTCTTATTCATTTTAAATAAAATATATACCAAATTAATCACATTCTCAAGATTTACGATTTAACATAGATATTGCATATTTAAAAATGTAAAAATAAATAAATTTAATTAAATTTAAAAACCTGAATATTCAAAACATCGCATATGACTAGTTTTAGCACTACAGTAGTGTATAAAAAACACTGTTATTTTACGAGTAAGAATTTGGATTCTTATAATATAACTAGTGTTGTGCTTTTATAATAACGTAAAATTGCTTTTTTAATATGTTGGCAGCGCTTTTTTACTACACTACCACTACTTTTTATTTCACACAAACGCTAAAGAACATGTATTGATAAGAGCATCTAAATTTATTCATCTTAACATTTTCACTTATGAAAATCATGTGTACTGATAAGAACATGACGAGATCAACATGACAACACGATAAAGAAAAGTAACACCAACACCACACTGAATTTCTGCCCAAGTATGGATATAATAGCAGTGATTATACAGAAACATCGAATCCAAACAAAGGACAAATTGATTCAAAGTATGTAGGCATCATAGAAACATCCCAAATCACAATCTGCTCAAACTTAAGTAAAAATAAAAATGGCCTCTGCAACTCAAATTAAAATTCCCAGACCTCCACACACACAAGACATCAAACCAAACCTAACAGGAGTGGTAAATTTATAACAAAACATTCGCTCAAATCTCTGTCACAAAAAAGTTAAATCTTACAACAGCCACAAAATCTCAATCGTGGCCCGACACGGGTGACCCGTCTCCGTATGAAACCAGATTAGCCTTGCGAGGAGGTGGACTGCCAGACGACGACCTCGAACGGCCTTTAACAGCAGCAGGATGCCTCAGATACTGAGAGCCGCGTGGAAGAGGTGACGGTGATTTGGAGATTTTTAAGGAGATTGAGAGCGCACTTTCAGCCGCCGGGCGACATTCGAGGGATTGAGAGGTCACCGATTTCCCACCGCCCCGTTCGCCGTCACCTCCTGTCGCAGCGGGGTGTCATCGGAAACCGACGGCTATGGATTGCTTCAGCCGCCGAACGAATGAGATGGGCACA
This sequence comes from Phtheirospermum japonicum, assembly GCA_014905375.1. Taxonomy (NCBI): domain Eukaryota; kingdom Viridiplantae; phylum Streptophyta; class Magnoliopsida; order Lamiales; family Orobanchaceae; genus Phtheirospermum; species Phtheirospermum japonicum. The sequence goes on from BMAC01000179.1 coordinate 150,000, forward strand.
GCTGGCACCGATTCTGACTTGGGGAAGGAAGGAGATTGCCGATTTTATGTATTTGGTTGGGGATTTGGGAGGGGACGGTGACGGTGATTTGAGATGGGCACAGCGTGGCAGAGGTGACGGTGATTTGGGAGGGGACGGTAATTATTTGGGAGTTGGGGATTTCTGTTGATTTATGTAAAAGGATTGAGATAGGGTTTGGGGAAGAGATAGGATAGGAGATACAAAATTGATTTTGGGATTAAATTTGATTAAGAGGTTTATGTAAAATTACATAAATACCCTTTCTTACCATATAATTAATTTAATAAAATTAAAAAAATAGAAAAAATTTGATCCACACATATTATTAGATCTAAGGCCAGAATTAGTCCCTAGGTTCACATATAATGACGGGGTTCTCATTTGAACCCAATCCTATATATATATATATATATAATATCCTTTTGTATATGTTACTTTATTATTTCTTATATAATCTGAAACCCATAATTTCCTAGATTAATGAAAAATCCAAAGACAATATCGAGGCACAGACTACAAAATCTAAAAACAACATTTGCGCAAAGAATTCAAAATCCATAAACCACCACGGTGCAAAGACTGTACAAGCAACTAAAGTAGTTGAGACCCCCGGTAAAAATCCTAGAAAAGAAGTGATTAAAGATTTCTCACATGAAGCTGCTACTAAGAACACCCCATATTGCAATCACCTTGGCATGCATGTCGAATTGTTCATGAAACATGGAAATACATCGCGTGGCTTAATCATGAAGGAAGACATATTTTGCAAATCATTCGAAGAGATAATTTGTGTGGATGAAACTGAGCATGTTCTTGAATGACAATGGATAGGCACGTCAGCTATTTGTGTATATATCAGGTAATTGAAATTTTTATAGAAAATTAAATTTTTACTTGAATTTCATTTCTCATTTATATTCAGTACTAATGATTCCTTATATATTTTTTTGAAGATACTTGTATGAGAATATTATGTTGAACCCGAAGTCGAAGAGGTTCTACTTCTTATCCTCTCATGAAACGAGCTATTTACTAAAAAAAGATGAACGGATCAAGTCTATAGCTGATTTGCTAATTCTAAATGGGGCGAGGGATAACCTAGTTCTTGCGCCATACAATACAGCTTGAGTTCTTCAACGCTTTATTAGTGATAATTTTAAATATTAAGAAATGTGTGCACTGTATCCTCAAAAAAATTAATAGGGTCGAATTATTGTAAATAACGTGGGTTCGGCATGCAAGAATTGTTGTAAATAATGTGTGCCTTCCATTTTTTCCAATTCTTTTTCTCTATTCAAGAAAATAATACTCCAGTGTTAGGTCTCATAACCAACCACTTTGTAGGCTTTTTTAACAAAATAAAATCTGAATCTCAAAAAGTAGTATCATCCCTTTTTCTTTAATTATTCATTTTTTTCCTAAATTCTGTTAACAAAGCAAAATTTGAATCTCAAAAAGTAGTATCATCCCTTTTTCTTTAATTATTCATTTTTTTTCCTACATTCTGTTTTTCTCTATATGTGTTTACTCTTTTCTCAATTAGTTGCTTCTCTTGTCAAGATGTTGTTTCTGTTCTCTTTTTTATTTTCCTAAATCTCATAGTTTGTATAATTGGGGGTAGAAATGAAAAAAATGAATTAATTTAGTTGGTTATATGAAACTATTATAGTAGCAGGTTTCTAATATTTTGTGTCTTGTTAAATTCTTATTATTGGATTAGATTTTCTTTACATGTTGCACGAATCTGAACCTGTTTAAAATCTTCTAATATTCATATAAATTTCACAAAAATGTTGGTTCTAATGACATAACTTGCCAGGAATAAATACGTATTTTGCTTAATCAAACTCGAGTAGAGTAATTGGGATTTTCCATGTTAGATCTGATAGAAATACGTTTTAAATTCGGTTAGATTGAGAAGTGAACTGACCGATGTTCATCCTTAAGATATCATCTATTTTAAAAGGCTGCTTACCATGACTAAATTTTGTAGGGGCCATTGGGTGTTGTTGGCTATTAAATCTGAAAATCGAGACAATATTTTATTTATATCCCACACATGCTGGTTACGCTTTTCATCAAGATATGGTGGATATGTTCAACACGTAAGTGTGTGTGTGTGTGTGTGTGTAGTTCACAGTAAGTTTTTATGATTAAGAATTTTAAATTAATATACAATTCGCTTGTATTTTGATTGTATTTTCTAGTGCAATAAGAGTTTTTCGGGCTCAAGTAGGAATGGTGGTAACAAAAAATAATTCAAATAATATAAAGTGGAAGGAAATCAAGGTAATTTATTGTGTTATATGTGTGATAAATAATTCTTAAAACTAAATAAATATTTTTAATGTGTGTTTTTGTTTTTATTAGTGCCCCGGACAAACTAATGGCGTGGATTGCGGGTACTATGTCTTGATATTCATGAACGATATAATTACTTGTAATAAAATGACAATCCCAGACGAGGTGTGTTATTTTGGTCTTAAAATTAATTTATTAATTCTAGGTTGCAAATTCAGCATTTACATCATAATTAAATATTGTTATATTTTGCAGTACTTTGCTGGGTTCAAGTTCTTAGTTATTCAGATGAGCAGATCGACGAAGTTCGGGAAGAATGGTCTCGCTATGTGCTCGAACATTTGTGTAAGGAATGAAGCTATTTAACTTGAAAGTATATATTCGTCAGTATTCATGTTTCAAAGATAATTTAGGAAGCGTTTAAAATCAAGCAAACTCAGGTTTAATTGGTTTTAATTTTGGGTTTTGAATTTTGCATTGGACTGCATCTGTGGTTCGTTATCATGTTGTTCACTTATATTTATGCCTCTCATTTTTCATTGGTTATGTTTCTACTTTGTACCGTTGGATCATTTAAATCGAGCAAATGCTTTGGTTGCATTTTTTGTGATTGACGTTATGGAGTCATTTTTATGTTATAATGTTCCATGTATTATCGGAGAGGCGTGTTTGAAATTGATCATTTTCTGTGGCATCCATATTTAGCATATTAGATTTGTAGAATTTGACTATGAATATTATCATTATGTTTGATGTAATTACAGAAAATCCCAACAAAGTTTCAAAACTCCAAAAAAAATCTTAAAGATAGATTCTGCCTTATATTAATTATTAACTATTATATATATATGTATAAGGGTTAGGAGTGTATATTGGTAAAGTGCCTTTTGAGAATATTTTAGAAAATCATTATAAAACTTGTGGATATTTCATTTCAAGAAATAAGTTAATAAATATTGTCATCTTAGAGATGCTAAATAAGACTATTCTCTATATGAGTTGCTGTTCTTCGTAGATTTTATAGGTTTCTAACATTTGACACAAATTTCTCGGAAAAATCACAAACTTGGAATTGATTCTCGTGCCTGACATTCGCTCCATTTATTCTCTACCTGAACTAAGTTACCATCATAAAACATTATTTTCCTTTCACTGCAGCAGAACCAAAAGTAATGACAAGCTAATAATATATTCACATTACAGATAATGAAACAGTTATCCTTTTATCTCCTTATGAACTAAATGTTGGTCAAGTGTATTATGAAATTGAACTGAGTTCTTCTATTTGGATTTTCTTTATCCTTATTCGAAATATATGTCTTATTTGATCCATCAACATTTTATTGTTGTTTGTACCTTTTCATGTAATTTTAAATTGTTCAAGTTGAGTTTATGCCCTAATGTGTGTGCATGTCATCTTTTGTTAGTTTATACTTTCCAGTCATTCTATTTTCTGTTTCTTAAAAAGTGGTTCTGATAGTCGGTTGGTTATGCCAACTGTGAAGAAACCTGATATGGCCAGAATGGGTGAGTTACAAAAGCTTTTGCATTGGCTTGGTTGATTTTAGCTGATATAGTTTTCATTTTTTGCTCGATACTAGAATTGGCTTACTTACAGGTTGTATCCTCTAAATTCTCACATTTAAATTTTATTTTGTTGCAGCTATACGAAGGGACTAAGTCTTTGATATTACGATGAGCATGAATGGTATTGTATTTATTTCTCACATTTAATATTTTATACTTAGAAATAAACCAATTTTTTACTTAGATATGTTGTGTGGATACTCTTTCTTATTGTAACAATCAATTTCTTATACAGGTTGTATCAAGTAGTGATAGATACGAGGATAATTGCCAAAGAAATAGTCCCAGAAGTCGATGTTAGAATTTGATATTCATTTTGATATTTTGGCATAGATACTTATAACATAAGTTAGATTGTTTTGGATTTGTCGTGACGATTTGGGAGTATGTCACAAGTCGTACTACGTACATTTAGTGGATTATTTGCAGTACATGAATTGTTGAGTTTTTGTTTATGTAATCGGTTTTATATTTTTCATAATTAACTACAGGTTGTGTGGTGTTTTGGTGAACAGAAACTGGAAAAGCATATATATATATATATATATATATATATATATATATATATATATATATAAACCACTCAGATAGCGCTTTTATTGTGTATGCGCTATAAAATAATAAATATTAGATAGCACTTATATGTGTAAGCGCTATAAGAAAATAAACAACAGGTAATGCTTTTCTGTTTAAGTGCTTTAGCAAAAGAGTATTCAAATAGTGCTTATATGTGTACGCGCTATAAGAAAATAAACAACAGATAACGCTTTTCTGTTTAAGTGCTATAGCAATTTGAACTTCTAAAAATCACCGCTATGCGAAAGAACTGTCAGATAGCGCTTATTTTAGTAAGTGCTATACAAAATTAATGATTCATAGCACTTTTATGGGTGGTGGGCGATATGGAAGATCCTCGTACAATAGCGTTTTCTACTAAAGCGCTATCTAAGTATAACATCAGATAGCGCTTTTAAAAGCGCTATCGTAAGGAACAAATACTCAGATAGCGCTAACATAGATAGCGCTTCAAAGCTCTATCTAAAGTAGAAAATAAGCGCTATCTGAGTGCTTTTTTGGCGTTGTGCAGGCGGCACTCGGTCGGACTCTATTACTTAAAGAAGCCTAATGTTAATGGTCTGGATAAAATGATTATATTCTGATGATGAATACAAATTAAAACTTGATGACAACGAGTTCGGTTTTTATATGTTATACCATAATGGCTTGAGTATATGCAGGTATTGACAATGCAAAAATGCAAAAATCCCCTGACCGTAACGGCCTGATTATATTATATAACAAACCTAATTACTTTCAGCCCCTTTAGTCTTGTATTCACATTCTGGATAAAGGTAAATATATGTTTTAATTATGAAAGTTTGTTTCTGGAAATAATACGATGCAATGATATTAAGTGGCAATAATTAGAACTAATTACTCTATAATGAAAGGACGACCAGAAGATGAGACTTGATATTTTCTAATACATGAATAATGAAAAGACAACTCTGAAAAGGATAATGCATAATGAATCTTGACTAAGAATTACTTATTTATCAACTACCAGGGTGCTTGAATGAGTAGGTTGTGAAAATACACTACATATTATCTAATTTATACCTCAACCATATGAAATGGAGTCCCACCAACCGATTGGCAACTACTATGTGGATCACCTTGCGTTGGCGTGTGGAAGTCAGCCCCCTCGTCAGCTCTTGATGGCATATTTTGGTCAATAGCTGGAGTCTGCGGACCTTGATTATCCACTTGCTCATACAACCGGTTGAATTGAGCTTGTAGAGCATCAAACTTGCCCTGCATCTACTGCATGATTTCTTGTGTCAGAGCTGCCCTCACCTCGTCCACTGACACCACTCCACTCTGTATCCTGCTTGTCTGACTCGATCGACCAAAAATAGACCTCACGTTAACGTGGCTACCAACACCCCTCACCCGACCTGGGTTCTCCTTATTCCCTAGAGACGCATTCAATATGTCATCGTGCCTCTGTGGTAGAAACGTCCCTTCGCTAACTTCTTGAGCCTTCTCAACCTGTTTCAAGAAATGATAAACATCATTTAATACACTTTCCCCATGTCATTAAGTAAGTACTTCCAAAATTATATATTTTTACAATAAAATATAATTACCATTTTATCAACCACCCCCTTCGTTTGATCATTCGGGATATCATAATCTCCCTTTTCGTCCTTCTTGATTCTTGCTCGAACCCAATCCAAGCTGCGAACATCCGGAGCTATACTCGAGCTGAGCGAAGCACATGAAGACGATGACGAGAGAGGGTCTGATACAACCCACTTAGATTTCTCACTATCATATCCACCGAGTCCTAAAAAGTGCGGATGCTGGTTGTAAGACTGGCTCTCCCGAGCTTTCCCACTCTTTTCCTGGTAAAAAGTCTTTAGGAAAATATTAGATATATATTTCTGGTGATTTTTTTAAAAGGTAATACACTGTACATTTAGCCAGTTTTAAACTTCAATAAACCAAATAATCATTACGCCCTAATCCAGATTAACTCACAAATTTGCACTTCTTCAAAACTAGCAAAACTACAAAAAGCTCATAACTTCACACACGCGCACACAAAAAAACTAATCATGAATTAAATCGCATTCAAATCTCTGAAAAACACTTAGAACTTAAATAAATACATAATTTTAGGAAATAAATTCAACCCCCCAAAAAATGAATGAAAGGGACATAATGCTAAAGAGAATAATTGGTCAGTCCAAATCATTCAGAAAACAGAGTGGGATCAGAATTGGGCCTACTTAACAATTCAGAAAACTAAAGAGAATAATTTTTAACACAACATTTCTCACTTAACAATTAAGAAAACTAAATAGAATAATTTCCAACACAACATTTCCCACTTAATCTAACATTCCCCACCATCACTTTACCACACAACATACAAAATACATAAAGATAAATTCATCCAGACTCGATTTAATAAACAAAATTGTAAAAAAAAGAATACAGGTTTTACATTAAATGGAAATATGAATCTAATGGATCAATATGTATATCAGTTTATATTCTACAACATTCTGATCAGAAAAATTAAGATGTGACACCATTTTTGTATACCAACTAAATCTAGAATTAACGTAAAACCAACGATCAATGTTCAAAATAAACTAGGAATCAGACATCCACGTGTGTATATACGACAAGCCGTAATAATTTATATTGTCGATCTACGATGCTTACATAAAAATTTACGTATCCTTATAAACGACAAAATAAATTTTGACAAAAACAGATAACATATAAAATAACTCTAGATCAAAATAAATATATGTATATAAATTTCATATATAAAGGAACAAATATTATTTAACAAACAGATCTACGATGCATATATAAACCGAAGATCCGACAAAACACATTTATATAAGAATAACTCTTGATAATAAATATATGTATATAAAATAACTCTTGACAGCACTGTACTTAATAGTACTTAATCTATTAAATTAGGCAAAGGGTAATGGCTTACTTTACCAGAAGAAGATGTGCAAAAAGTGTATAACATAGAACAGAGAAAGCTCCTTAAGTCAACCGACAAAGATTAAGAAGACAATAAGCAACCTAACTGAGAACCGGGCTCCGGTAAAAGAAAAAGGAAAAAGAGAGCTTCCGGTAGCCCACCTTATAGTTCATCTATGCTTGTACGAGAGACGATCGAAATACTAAAGCAATGGTCTATCTAATTTAAACTAAAATATAAATAATAACTATCCTATACAGAAAGAACTCACATATAGAAATCTAAATTCAGCTCCAAATAGACATAGATAATCATAAATTATTAGAAAGGTTAATCAAGACCTATAATATCATCATCAGGATATATTTGTTAAGCTAAATAATAAAAATCATGTCGAAATTCTGAATAATTGATTAAGGGGACAAAATTTTGAATATAGAATCTAAAGAGGTATTTCTCACCTTCGATTATCGACAAAGGGTGAGATTTTATTAGGAGCAGAACCAATTTCAATTTTATCAACTGGGGCTCCAGCTATTTCTTCAGAGCAGCGACCCACGGGAGCTGCAAGTGCATTACATATTGAGAGAGAGAGAGAGATGAAGGTAGGAATAGAGAAAGGAGTGACGGGAGGGGGAGAGACAAATCTTACCACAATTCAAGGCTTTCGGCGGCGTTGGTGGTTGTGGCGGTGGCTAGCGGTGGAGGAGGGTTTTTACAAAACCGAACTGCGGGGGAAAGAGGGGAAAAAGTTTTATGTGTGGAATATGTTAACAAATCTAAACGCTATTGTATATCCTAATTTTAGTTGCGGGAGATTGCTTTTTGCCAGAAGCGCTATTGTAAATGATGACTGCAGTTAGCGCTTGATACCTGAACGCTATATAATATATGATGACTTCAGATAGCGCTTGATAACCGAAATGATATTTAATAAACCTAATTCGATAGCGCTTAATTAACCTAAACGCTTTCTAATAAATGTCATTAGATAGCGCTTAATACCCGAAATGCTATTTAATATATGATAACTTCTGATAGCGCTTGTTAACCGAAATGCTATTTAATAAACCTAATTAGATAGCTCTTGGTAACCTAAATGCTATCTAATAAACGTCATTAGATAACGCTTCATTATTAAAATGCTACCTATTTTTTAGACAGCACTTCATGTTGTAAGCGCTATATAAAAGCAGTTGTTCGCATAGCGCTTTCTATATGAATCACTCTTTCAAAAATCTGCATACATTCAGATAGCGCGTGACAATAAAAGCGCTATGCAAAGTAAATATATAATAGATTTCAGATAGCGCATACTAAATAAAGCGCTGTCTAAAAGTCCCGGACTTTTTCAGATAGCACTAGTTACTTGAAGCGCTATCTGACAGGCACTATCTGAATGCTTTTTTGGCGTAGTGTCTTCTTCTCACAGATGTTCACAGTGGGTGCTCGATGAATCAGTCATGACTCTGTGTCATTAGTTGATAAAATTCTTAAAACATTAGATGAAAAATATAATTTATACGACGATGAAAGTTAACACATCAATCGATAACTACTATGAAGACACTAAATTTTTAAACAGATTACAAGAGTGAAAATAGATACTTGGATGATTCTAGCAGCTACAGACAACTAAGAAGCATATCAACAACTTTTGTGAACAGGATGTCCAAAATACAACAGTGAAATTATTCATCAAATAAATTGCATCAACCATACACTAATCCATGCATGTGGGTGTTTTAATTAATCAACCATAACTAAATTTAATATGATAATTAAACCTGTCATAGACATTGGTTATGGAATGGAATTCAGTGGTCCGGACTTCAACTGTGTAAATACTGAACAAATACCTAATCAACATGAAAGGTCCGACTTTAAAGGTTTCAGTCCTAACTGAAAGGTCCGACTTTGAAACGGGAAGCCAAAAATGGGTGTGGTAAAAATTCTTAGTTCCAACCCCTATTACCAATTCGGAGAATTTAATTTTCTACACCTGAACATTACCCAAACATGTTAATTAACGAACTGAACAAGTACTAAAAAACATACACTCTTGCGTAATTTGTAGCAGGCGAGGATGAAACAAGACAACAGGGAATCTACGGCGAACAGTAGGCGATGGGGAATCGATGGCGAACAGCAGGTGAGGTTGAATGTATCGTCAAAACTTTTCCAAAATATGGATTCTGAATATCTGGCGGGTTTTTGGAGTGGGAAATATGAAAATTTTGGACTGAATTTAATTCAAAAACCTAGTATTCGTGTGTTTGGGGGCAAAATTAGACTTTTCAGAGGCTGCGATCTATGCAGGTTCAAATCCCTCCCTCGCCCAAAGATTACCAAATTTCACGATTATATGCATCGGTTGTACCAAAAAAATCGATGCTCATAAGTTTCATCAGACAACTAAAGTCGATTGTTAGTAATAACCGATGCCTATAATAGTAAATATTTTACAAAAAGTCTCGCATTCCCCTACCTCCAAGAAGTAGTAATTATCCCTTCCAACCCTCTACAAAGCCTTCAACAGAAAAAATGGATCTTCCCCAAGAAATCTTGATGGACATATTCTGACATATTCTTACGCCTCCCTAAAAACTCGATAGACAGGCTCAGGTCTTTATCAAAAACATGGTGGAACTTGCTCTCCACCCCACGGTTCATCAAATCCCACCTCGCTCAAAAACACCCCGCCAAGAATATCTCACTCTCATCACCCCATCTAACACCATTAGCTCCATCGAAATCATAAAAGGCAACATTGGCACCATTTCAAGAGAGCTCGAATTTCCAGGTGTGTGCATATTGGTTTTGGGTTCATGCGATGGGTTACTACTGCTACTCAATCTAACTGGTGGGATGGTTTTGGTGAACCCCATTACTCTGGAGCAGGTAGGACTACCTCCTCCACCTCTGGTTAGGGGTGAGACTACCCATGTCGCATGTGGATACGGGTATGATAGTGCCAAAGATGATTATAAGGTTGTTTTACTTTCTTATTGCGATTTGGATTATGATGGCCCATTCGTGCCTAACCATTGCGATGGTGCATATGTGTACTCTGTAAAAACAGGTGTCTGGAAAAGGTTTAAGACCTCGCCTTATGGTAATTTAGTAATTTGCATCCCCTACGGAAGTTTTTTCAACAGGGCTATCCATTGGCTGCATTATAAGATGAGTGAATTTGGAAAGCTGGAGTTTGTAATAATTGCTTTAAATTTGGTTACCGAGGCATATTTCGAAATCACCCCACCTGTTGGTGTCAATGTGGTTAGCGAGTTTTCAACAAATGCAATTGTGGTTTTGGGGGGATGTCTTTGTTTGGTGGATAGGGAAACCGGTGACCAAAGAACGGATGTTTGGCTTATAAAAGAGTATGGTGTGGCAGGGTCTTGGACGAAACTCAACATATATTGTAATGGAGTTTTGTCTTGGTTCACGCCTTTGTGTTTTGTTGGAGATGAGGAGGAGGAGGTTGTTTTGATGGCTGGAGCTCGTTTGGTTGTTTATAATGTTAAAGATAGATTATTGAGGTCCTTGGTCGTCGACAATGGGGGTTATTATCAATTTCAAGACAAAGGCTAGTTTACGGAGAGCCTTGTTTCGCCCTTTTGCTGTCGCCACTGTAATTTTTATTGGCAATGAAATTAAAATATAATTATATCTTTTGAAAGACTTGTTTGTTCATTTAAGACTAAATTTTGACTATCACAAAATTAAACTCGCACAAAAGGTATGAAATTTACGAATTCTGGAAATTTAGGGCCAAAAACAAAAACAACTAAAATTTTAGGGTGCAATCTAAAGATTCCTAAAACTTTTTAATAAATATACCACATTTCAGTCTAAGGGTGCTATTTCGACAATCTGCTTGGAAATGGCCTTGAGGCAAACATCTGAGTTCACTGTGGGAAGAGGAAAATGCAATTGTGATGATGATGTCGTTTGTCGGACATCATGGACCGACCTCAATCCCGGGATGAGATATATAAGTTGTCCAAGATTTCGTGTAAGTGTTGAACTTCTTTCCTATTTTTAGATATTAGGGATAATAATTATTTAGGGGTTTTGTATAAGATGTTAACATGGGATCTTCAATTGTAGTTAAAATGACTGTTACTTAAGATTTTTGTGGGTGTGTCGTGCTTTTGCTTGAATTTTTGATAGTCTTCATTTTTCGTAGTTAAAGGGGTTGTTTGCATTTATTTTGATTGGAGTAAATTATATTGTAGGAGACTGAAGGGTGCAGTTTTTTCAAATGGCTTGAGGACCCACTGTGCCCAAGAGCTACTCAAATTATTCCCGGACTTTTAAGACGAGCAAATAAATTTGAAGTTGAAGTCCAAGTGTTGGAGGCTGACGTAAAGAGACTTGAATTATATGTGAATAAGCACAAAACAAACTTGAAAGCACTTACAGCTGAAAATTTTAAGCTTGAAGAATATGTTAAGAAGAAGCGAAATCGGGAACGTTGGTTGTGCACGGAGCTTTTGATTACTTGGTTTGTTATTTGGATGAAAAACAGCTAAGAGGTCTATGGTGTATGTGGTTTTAGTGTGTTGTACGCCGTTTATTATTTGACTTCCTAGGTATGAAACCGAGAAAGGGAATTTGCTAATGTGATTGTTCCGTTGTTCATGTGTTGGGATCAGGAGAGTAATGTTTTTTAATCGAAGGATAAATTAACCCAGTTTTTATGTTTCTTATTTTCTAGAGAAGTTGGAAAATGGAATCTTAAATTAATTGAGCAACTCTAAATCAATTAATCGAACAAAGGGGATTCGTTAATAAACGCTAGGAGGAGAGAACAAACACAACCAATCTTAGAGGTTATTAAATGCCTGACACATAAATAAAAAGGCTATAAAGTAATTAATTTTTTGCTTCATAACAACCATTACTGCAAAAGATTAAGCATTCACATAGTTCAAACATAAAATAATTCCCCATTACATCTGATTCCATCCCAAACACATCTAAGATTGCAATGACAAAACAAAAACTAAAGATGGGAGATCCACGATATGAAGGTCGAAGGTTGAGTCGAGTGGCAAACATAAGTCTTCAAGCATCTCCTGGTAGCCAGTAAGGACAAGGCTACCATCTGATGCCCAGCTTCATACATCAACAACCCAGCGTTGATCAGCAAACCCTATAATTGTAGCCTTCACCTGATGACCATTACCTCTTGGGACCACATGCTCAGTCCAGAAGTCCTTTGGAATGGACTATAAAAAGCTCGCATGATTAGAAGCTGCTAACATCAAATCAATAATTGGTGGAAAGTATATTAGTTGTAGATAATTTAAAAAATCTTCAACTTACTATTCGTCCACGCTCTAGAACAGTCTTCGATACTGTTACTTTGAAAGAAGGAAAATGAGTGAGCTCAAGGTCAGGATCTTTCACACCTACAAAGTGATTGCTTGTAACGCCTTTTCCATCAAAGACTATTACGTCCAAAATACAAGGTTTATTATTTATGAAGATAACGGAATAGTCCTCTCTAATTTTGTTGTCCTCCACAAAACCGAGCCACTCCCCTTTGAACCGTGTCTACAATAAACAAACAAACAAGAAAAAAACAAAAAAAAAGTATAAATGCAAACCCTCAGTCGTATCTAGTAGCTTTCAACTTAAAACAACACATCAAAAATGACATTATTATATACATACGAAGAAATACAATAATCAGTCGTATCACCGTCTTGAACACAGAAGAACACAAATAACACAATTCGAATAAGGGTACTTAAACACACAAAGTTGTTCATCAACAAACTTGAGTTAGTTATGAACAAACCTGGTCACCATCTTCACCAAACAACTCAACTGTGACATCCCAAGTCTGCTCGATGGGATTGCACAATTTAAAATCCTTGCTCGGAAGCTCTGCAAAAAAAATGGACAATTTTATGCGGGATATGCTGCAATTATGTCGGCAATTATTCTGAATTACAAAAAATCATACAACACAAATCAGAAAATATATATCAGAACAGAAAAAAGAAAAAAAACTGGATGAAACAAAATCACATATAACATGAAACGTGAAAGCGGCATGAGGATGGTCTTGGTGAATGTCGGAACTAAATTCATCCTTAATCTGGGATAGTTCGGCAAGGTGGACGAATTTTTCAAGGCCAATTTTGTGTTTTCCGAGGATTTATATCGTAAAAATTAGGATTAAGAAGCGGTTGTTTGACAAGAGCCGATGCATATTCATCGCATCGCTGATCAGAAAACGCGAGAAAGAAGGTCAACCAATATTATATGAATCGGTTTTTTTCATACAAACTGATCCTATGGACATACTTTAAGCATCGGTCATAATTGTAATAACCGATGCTACTGTTAAGATCTTAGAATTTTTTTAAAAAAAGAAAACTTTAGATGGGGTACGGGCAGGCCCTAGCTAATCCGATTAAAGATCAAAGCCCGGGAAACGCGCCATGTCCATCAAGCAAAGCAGTTCTAGGCCCAGCCGAGCTCAATAGTGATTCCCCGGACCAGGGGTCGATTCCGAATGGTCCAAGGGAGGAGAACATTTTTAAGTTGCCAAATTTCCTCTTAGAAAGGCGATGTGGGATAGGGGATTATGCAGTAAACTCTTTTTTAATGAATGAAATTTGTACTCTGTTTATTTAATGAAATTTCCATTTTGTGTTGATATCCTCTACCATTATATGCATCGGTTTTTCATCCTTTAATTCTTGATGTTGTTTGATGTTGTTTAATTCTTGAACATGAAAAGGTTGCTTTTTTATTCCTTCCATTCAGCAGTTGTACAGTTCATAGAATTATTTGCGAAAAATAATAATAATAGATTTGTACAAAAATGACAAAATAGATAATCAACCACAACATCAAGAAAGGATAAAAACACACAAAGGAAATTTCATTAATAAACCATACGGAAATTAAAAAAAAAAACACAACAAAATCCATTTATCTTCATACTTCTTTAGCTTTTCTTTCAAAAACTCATTCTCAGCTGCCAATCGGTCCCTCTCTTGCCCATAGTGTTGGCTCTGGAGAAGAATTTCAACAATGTGGAATAATTGACCCACAAAGTCTTTCTTGAGGCGGACTATCTCCGCCTCAAGTTGTTCGACGAGGCCGAATGGACCCCGAGCTCGACATCATATATGATTAAGAAAATCAGAGAAAATATGAAGGGAGAGGATTGCAAAAGAAGAGAAAAGTGAGTTGAAACAAGGGTGATGGCAGATTTTAAATAAAAAATGAAGAGGTTGGGCAGCTCAAAAGACTGTGAAATTGATCATTTAATTGACATGACCTCAAACCACAAACCACATTGGCACTTAATTTCAGCTTGCGTGAAAATGGTATGCTATTAACACCTCCTACTAATTATATGAAATGATTACTACTCCTTGCAGATATCCACTGAACACCCTTTTCTTTATAGGGAAACAATCAGAATATACATTTTGTAGTTACCAATTTACCCTTATACTAGTTGTCCACACATTAATTATTTGTATGTTCCCAATAAACTCACTCCACAATTATACCAAAAAAATCTTTCCCAAGATTTTGAGGCAAATGTTGATCAAGAAAATCATGACTTAGTATATATATTAACGAGGGTATTCCTAATTTGTGAGTTTTGTGCTAGAATGTCTTGCTCTTAAATAAGTCGGTTTAAAACAAAAAATGTTTTTGCATGCAAACGAAATGAATACTTTAATTATTTTGATTAGACGAAGTGCTCCAGCTACCTAGTGAGCCTGAAAATTATTTTAAGCATCGGTTTTGAAGTGAGCTGTATAACCGATCCTTATAAAATAATGGTAGCAACCAGTTGGAAAAAGAAAGCAATTTGAACGACCAGCAAAAAAAAATTCGAGAAAAAAAAAAGAATCCATTTGATACTGAGAATTATTAACAACAATCGTTTGGCATACATCATAATTTGGGACACCACATGAAAAGGAACAATCTTCAATGTAGCAACAAAGGTTCAATAGCTTCTTTTTTATTCCTTCCCACCAACAGCTTCCTTTATTGCATAATCTCCTATATCCCAAATCGACTTTCTAAGAGAAATTTGTCAACTTAAAAATGTTCTCCTCCCTTGGGCCATTCGGAATCGACCCCTGGTCCAGGGAATCACTATTGGGCTCGACTGGGCCTAGAACTGCTTTGCTTGATGGACATGGCGCGTGGCTCGGGCTTTGATCTTTAATAGGATTGGTGAGGGCCTCCCCGTATCTCGTCACAAGTTTTTCTTTCCCAAGATATTAACAGTAGCATCGGTTATTACTAATAGGGACCGATGCTTAAAGTATGTCCATAGGAAACATCTCACTTCAAATAATTCTATGCTTATTTTCTATTTCAATCCTTTGATTACAAGATACATTTATTAAAAACATCATTTCGTTGGTGTATATATATATATATATCAATATTTGAGATGCTAGAAATGCAAAATTTTGAAGGAGAAGCTGAAGAAATACAAAGATGAATGAACTGTTGTACTCTTTTTTAATGAATGAACTATTGTACACTTATTTAATGAATGAACTAATCTGTTTATTTAAATGAAATTCCATTTTGTGTTGATATCCTCTACCATTATTTGCCGTTTTCATCCTTGAATTCTTGATGATGTTTGATGTTGTTTAATTCTTGAACATTAAAAAGTTTGCTTTTTTAATTCCTTATTTCCACCAGCAGCTTCCTTTTTATAATCCCACCTATCCCACATCGCCTTTCTATTTCGAAATATGGCAAGTTAAAAATGTTCTCCTCCCTTGGACTATTCGGAATCGAACCCTGGTCCGGGGATTCACTATTGGGCTCGACTGGGCCTACAACTTCTATGCTTGATGGACATGGCGCGTGGCCCGGGCTTTGATCTTTAATCGGATTGGCTAGGGCCTGCCCGTATCTCGTCACAAGTTTTTTTTCCTAAGATATTAACAGTAGCATCGGTTATTACTAATAGGGACCGATGCTTAAAGTATGTCCATAGGAAACAGCTCACTTCAAATAACTTTATGCTTATTTTCTGTTTCAAACCTTTGATTGCAAGATACATTTATTAAAAATAGCATTTCGTTGGTATATATACATATCAATATTGATCTTACAAAACTATATTCCTTTAGGGATATATCTGAGATGCCAAAAAATATAAAACTTTAGACACACTTCAAGCATCGGTTCCAAATCATAAACAGATGCTACTGACATATCCTGTCATGAAAAAATCAAGAACAAAGCTTATTGTTTAGGCACAGGTTTGAATTTTATGGGTAAATATACATCTACCCAAAAATAATCAATATTTACAAAATAAACCCTGTTCAAATCTTATATTTACAATACAAACACTTCCAAATTTCATACTTACATAAGAGATCATTACAAAAAACACACTTGGGATGTGGCTTTCAACCATATTTCACTTAGGTTAAAACTGAAAATTTATTCTTAAAATGTCTATATGAAATTACATAGTGTCTTTCATAACTTGCTATTTTAGTAAAAGAACCAAATCCACCAGTACAAAGGGAGATCCACCAATAACAAAACCAGACTGAAACAACAATAAAAGGTGTGTGTGTATTTTTTTTTTCTAACCACACACACACAAAAAAAAATAATAAGAAACACAATGCAACCACCATGGAGATGAAGACACAGTGATGAGTCGATTCTTAACCCTGCATGAAGCTTCTTCCAAGCATAAGGATGTCTGTTTATAATTGAGACAAAAAAAATGAGTCAGAAACGAATATAACCATCACCTAAGGTTATCGGAGATTCATTAATATCAATGGAAAATGGTGGGGTTTCATCGAAGTGGTCGTACTCGTCTTCATCTATGACATCGCTAACACCAACAATACTCCTTTTGCTAGGAAGGACCATACACCACCTAGAATCGGCAGGATCAGAAACATGATGCAAGTATAAATGGATCATCTCGATACCCCGACCGACTAAAATCAACCGAAGTGGATCCCAAATAATCAACCCTCACACCCCATCCGTTGTCGACCCAACTACATCGAAAAAGAGGAATCTTGAACAATTTATAGTCAAGCTCCCAAATGTCCTAAATGACCCCATAGAACAACATAGAAGCATCCACTGGTCCTTTAACTTTCGCACTCAAATAATCGCTCGTTAATTCAACTATTGAGACACCACTATTCTGCAGCACACTTTTGTCATCCTGACGTTTCGTGTAAAATGTATACCCATTGATGTCATAACCTTCATAACACCTCACATGTGAAGCAGGGCTATATGCTAACCACTTGACTGTTTCGGTGATGTTATTAGGTGTCCTAGATAACTCTTGCATTACTGTCTCTTTGAACCATTCATAAAATGTGCGATTATGTTCTCTGTTCATCCATATTTCATCCCTCGAAGGGTTCTGTTGTTTTAAAATGGACATGTGTCGGTCGAGGTATGTATGACCTTAGAAATGTGTTGTAATACGAGTTTGTGTGCCTAGATGCGCAATTCAGAATTCGCAAAGAATGCTTTGAGCCCAATAGTACCTTTTTCATGCAAGCTTTCCCTCGTGGCGAGATTTAGGAATTCCAATAGTTTCAAAATTCGTCAAGTAATTTGTACAAAACTCAATTACCTCCTCGGCAGCATAACCTTCAATGATACTCCCTTCAGGCCGAGAACGATTCCTCACAAATCCTTTTATTATACCCATGTACCTCTCTAACGGGTACATGTACCTCAAGAAAACCGTCCCACACAACTTAACCTCTCGAACTAAGTGGACAATTAAGTGCACCATAATGTCAAAAAACGATGGAGGAAAAAATATTTCAAACTCGCATAACGTTTTAACAACGTCGGCCTACAAATCATCTAATATTTCAGGATCAATAACTTTACTATAAATTACGTTGAAAAAATGACAAAGCTTTGTTATTGTACGCCTCACATCTCTTGAATGAGCCTCGAATTGCAACCGGTAGTATGTGCTCTATTAAGATATGTCAATCATGAGATTTCATAAAAACCAATTTCAGGTCCTTCATTGAAACGGGCTTTTTAATATTCGAAGAATAACCAGAAGGATCCTTGATTTTATTCAAACACTCACAAAAACTGATTTTCTCTTTTTTTGACATGGTATAACAAGCTGGAGGTAGGTAAGTTCGCTTGTCAGTTTTTTTCGGAGCTAACTTCTCCCGTATCCCCATTTCCACCAAGTCTTGTCTAGAGTTAATACCATCTTTCGTCTTACCCGGAATGTTTAATAATTTTCCAATAACACTGTCACATACATTCTTCTCAACATGCATCACATCTATACAATGTCTAACCAACAAATGTTCCTAGTATGGTAGACCCCAAAACATGGATTTCTTCTTCCAACCACCCGTTGAGATAATTTTAGAAAGTTTGCCAAACTCAACATCAATATCTTTAACACAATCATAAATTGCATGTCCGGATAATGGCGATCTAGCAATTTGGTCCAGAGTTTTCCCATTGAAATATTCTTTTATTTTCTATAAGGATGCTGACTTGGGAGATAGGCCTTGGTATCCATGTACACATTTTTTCTACCATTTTTCAGCCAAGTACTACTTGTCTCATCTTCACACATGGGGCATGCCTTAGCTCCTTTATTTGCATAACATGACAAGTTACCATAGGCTGGAAAATCATTCATCGTGCAAAACATCATGGCTCGTAAGGTGAAATTTGTTTGAGTATAAGCATTAAAGACAGTCACACCCTCGTTCCATAATTTTTTCAAATCCTCAATAAGAGGTGCCAAGTACACATCTATGTCATTCCCTGGTTGCTTAGGTCCAGATATCAACAAAGACAACATGATGTACTTACGCTTCATGCATAGCCAAGGAGGAAGATTATAAATTGTTAAAAGAACCGGCCAAGTACTATGACGACTGCTCATGTTTCCATATGTGTTCATTCCATCCGTGCACAGTCCTGGCCGAAGATTTCTCTTCTCACTACCGAATTCGGGAAACTTACTATCAATGTTTCTCCATTGCAGAGAATTGGCCTGATGTCTTAGTTTTCCATCCTTCTTCCTTCCTTCAGCATGCCACTGCAAACTCTTCGCTTCCTTAGCATTTGAAAACAACTATTTGAATCTGGGAATAACCGGAAGATAGTACAACACCTTGGCTGGAGGACCTTTTTTTTGTACAAGCCCACCATCCTCACTGCCTGTTTTTTTTATAGCACGATTCCCCGTATTTTGGGCAGTCCCACAAATCCTTGAATTCATTCCGATACAATATGCAATCATTTGGACATGCATGTATCCTCTAGCTCTCCAAACCCAACGGGCACAACATTTTTTTCGCCTCGTAGGTTGAAGTGGGAAGCTCGTTATCATCAGGAAACGCATCTTTTAGAAGATCTAGTAACCCCGAGAAACTCGTATCACTCCATCCACTCTTCGCCTTCTGGTTATATAGATAAAGCATGAACGATAACTTTGTAAATTTGGTACAGTTAGGGTACAGCGGTTTCCCAGCATCAGCAGATAATCTTCCAAACGCAGCAACATTATTGATATCACCTCCTATGTCATGCAACATTTCATCTAATCGATCACTGTCTAGATCCTCGTTGGTCTCTGTATTACTATCACTAGTACCATACGTAGACGGAGCTGGCGAGTGAGCTGTATTATCAGGTAAAGTTTCACCATGCCATATCCATCGTGAATAACCTTCTTTAAAATCACGACATATCAAATGGCTCTTCACTTGGTCCGTAGTCCAAAATTGCCTCATATTTTTGCAATCAACACAAGGACACACAATCATCTCCGAATTAGTCTTAGCTTTATTTTTCACAACAAATCTAAGAAAACTTTCAACCCCTTGAATATATTCAAGTGTATTACGTCTACCATACATCCAACATCGATCCATTCTCTACCGCTACACAATTGCATTAAGAACTCAATAAAAAAACTAACAAAGAAATAAAAAATTAATTTACCATAAAGTTTAAATGCATATATCTCTGTTCATAATTTATTTTTCTTATTAATTACTTCTTTTTTGTTGTTATTATATTTTCCTGACAAAATTTATGTAGTGTTAGAATTCATATTATATTATAATTAACTTTGAGATAAAAAAAATCAACTAATTATAATTATTATTTTTATTATTATGTTAAGCAAACCAAAGTCGACTATCAAAAGACAAGTGTCCCTCCAACAAGTCATCTACTGTTTTATGTGTATCAGAAATTTTGTGATAATTATATTACTCTGTTATTAGGCTACGTATAATTTATTTTACATGATGTTTTATTAGGTCAGTCACATGTACATGTATGAGTCAACTGAACTGGTTTGTAGTCCTTAAAAGTTCAAAACAAACCTAAACTTTATTTTATTCCTTACTATTAAGTAGCACAGTTAAAAAGAAAAAAAGCACACATCAATTTAATATAATGATTTTTATTCCAATTACCAAAAGTCAAAAAAGTTATAAATGAAAAAAAATAAAAATAAAAATTACAAATGCATGAAGAAAAATCAAGCGTCGGCAACCTTCCTCTTCGTTCCTTCCTAAGAATTACCAACATCATCACCATCAGCACCAAGCTTGGTGATGAGAATAGATTCGAGCTTGGAGATGGAGAGCACCACCTCACCCCAATGAGCATTTATACTGCTCAGAATGTTGGTGATTTCTTCTAACTTGTCGGCTACGTTCCGTATGTTTGCGGAACGTTCTTCCTGCATTTGCTTCATCAGCAAGACAATTTGTTTTTCATGAGTTTCCATTAGTTTGTGAATCGGTCCCGAAATCATGTTGTCAGTCATTATTTTTTTAAGAAGAGATCGAGATTTAAATTTCAACGGGCAGAAAGGTGTTGTGAAGTTTAATATTTTTCCACAAACAGGGAAGAAAACAAGTTCTATTTCTAATTAATTGTTGGCTCCGGGATTTCTTATGGGCGAAGGCATCCCACGTAATTCAGTCTTAGGGTTATTTATACAAACAAGTTCAGTGCACCTTTTTGAATTCATATGCCTTTTCAATTTCCCGATGCATCAGGCCTTTTCAATTTCCTGGAATAACACAACCATATGCGTTCTAGGTTTTAAATAAATATTAATGCTGCTTCACGCCTTTTCAGATTAAATGCATATAAATTATATGTAAAATAATAACATGCAAAAAATTAAATACATACCTTGCAATTTGCAAAGAGACGGTGCACAAATTCAATAGCA
Organism: Phtheirospermum japonicum; assembly: GCA_014905375.1. Taxonomy (NCBI): domain Eukaryota; kingdom Viridiplantae; phylum Streptophyta; class Magnoliopsida; order Lamiales; family Orobanchaceae; genus Phtheirospermum; species Phtheirospermum japonicum. The sequence continues at coordinate 171,689 of BMAC01000179.1, forward strand.
AAGATGAAAGATATTTGGGTGGAGTTTTGAATTTCTGTTCATCAATTATAAATGTGAAGACTTAATTCAGAATTATGAGTTTTTCTACTAATTTTAAAAATGCCGGCATTTTTAGAGAACTGTACAGGATTTCACAACATGCATTGGTTTTTGACAGAGAGACCGATGCATATATGATGCCAAAATAAATAGCATCGGTTTTGAAAGTAAACCGATGCTATGATTATCATAGACTTTAATTTATATATGCATCGGGTTCAGTAATCAATCAATGATTCATTTTTTGAAAGATTCTTGGCCGGTTTTAATGTTTATTCTCGCGGCGCGCGCGCGTAATTATATTTGAATAAGCATCGGGTTCTCAACAGAACCGATGCTCAGGTTTGGTCCCGGTCATCGGTTGTCCTACAACAACCGATGTTGTTTATCTTACAGAAATTTTAGATATTTTTATTATTATTAGCATCGGTTAATGTCATAAGAACTGATGCTTAATGTTTTGAAAGTTTTGCTCAGCCACTTATGATCACCTTATTCCCGCGAATGGACACGTAATTAAATTTGTATATTTTTTGGATTTATATTCTATTATAAGCATCGGTTGATGTTCAGCAACCGATGCATATTGATTTTTCAGGATTATATAGGTATCGGTTGTTTGACCAAGACCGATGTCTATTTATTTTAATGAATTTTTTTTGTAATCTTATTATTATATGCATCGGTTGTTGACAAACAACCGATGCTATTAATTTATAAGCATCAGTTGTCAAAATACAACCGATGCATATAACTTTTATTTATTACAAATAAAAAACTGCGCGACTATAGGCATCAGTTTTGGGATTAAAACCGACGCCTATAACTTTTTTTAATTATAAAAAAGACCCCGCGCGACTATAGGCGTCGATTTTTGACGACAACCGTTATAGGCGTCGGTTGTTGACGACAACCGACGCCTATAACCCTTTTCCGATGGCGTTTTTTGTAGTAGTGACGCCTGGAAAAGAGAGCGAGAATATCATATATATAAAAGGTCAAGATTCCAGCGTGTACAGTTTCGATTCGAAGAAAGCAGACACGGACTCAAAGAGATACACATATGAAAAGTTCGTGTTCCTACATAAAGTCAAAGCACATGTTCAAGAAGAAGAAGGAAATTTAATCCTACAAGGATTCTACTTGTTCAAGAAGGTGGCAAACTGAAGATAGGCTCATGTCGTCAAGGCACATGAAAATACATGTCTACTTGGAGACCGACTCTTGATATGTATGTATAGAGGATATGTCTCATTGTAAAAGTACTTCAAGTTCAATGATTAAGCATACATATTGCAAACTTGAATACATTTTTAATTTTATATTTAGAATTGTTTCAAAATTCTAGTATATATTCCAACATTACTAGAATATCGAAATGTTACACTACCAAGAAATTGGGATATGCTGACTGAAAATGCTGACGGGGCAACAAGTCGTCGGCATATACTGATGGATTGCTGAGGTTATTGTGCTGACGACCTATACCCGTCAGCAATATATACATACATATATACATATATATATATATATATATATATATATATATATATATATATATATATGATTAGGTTCAAATGAGAACCATGTCATTATACGCGAATTAGGGACTAATCCAGGATGTAGATTAAATAAAATCAATGGTTAACATTAAAAGGGAATGCTGACTATAATTCAAGTAGGCTAGGGTTAGATTTGTCTTTTTAGAATTTATGCAATTAATACATTCCATAATAACTCAATATTAACATATATTTTATTCATAAAATAAGGAATTATTCAATCATAAAATAAGGAATTATTACATTCATATTAATGTATATTCCATTCATAACAAGCTTGTTATTATGACTATTAAGATTATTGCGAAGCCTGAAGATTGAGATTGAGTAGACAATGATCATCATCATCAATACAAAGCATTAAAGCATTAAATGTATACGGTAAAAATACAACATTGAAATAGTCATAAGTTACATTTCAATGCTTTTTATTCCACGTGGTGTGCGAATTCTCGTCCCTCCCCAACTTACTTTCACTTATGACTATGCATTTCAATGCTTTAATAAATTAACCAACACACATAAACAGGACAATTGAAAACAAACTCAGAGAATTAAACTAATAATTTCAACCAAAACAGTAAATAACCRGTTTAACCAAAAAGGATCTTACGTCTTATAAGATAACCAAAAGGCAAAAATCATCTTCGGCTGATTTCAATTTTCAATCATCTTTTGTATATTCTTTTTATCAATTCTTTGTGAAGATTTTGTTAATATTTGTTTAGTATTCGGTGACAATAAATGAAAAAATAATTAGACGAATAATCTTGTGTGCAAAAATATGTTCAAATTCTTAACACTAGTATCATGGAAGAGCCTATAATTTCATTCTTTATTCTTTTTTGTTTCCCCTGCATGCACCCATCCTTAGTTTCACTGAAGCCCGAATAAATATAAATAAAAACATAATAAAATGGTTAATTACAAAAATTACCCTCAAAGTTTAGATTAATTGCCAAAAAGAAACACCATTTATCTATTAAAATTACATTAAAAAAACACAAAACACGCAGACACAAAGAGCACACATTTATCTTTTAAAATTACAAACACCCTTGAAGTCTTACAAAAGTGTGCACCTCTAGTGGAATATTTATAAGGTAAATACATACCTGAAGGGGTGTTTGTAATTTCAGAAAATAAGTGTTTTTTTATGTAATTAAACTAAACCTCGTGGTGGTTTTAGTACTTATCCCTTGCAGGATCCATCAGAAACATAAATATTAACAAAAAACAATAAGTGAATATGCAGCACAAAGCTGCAAAAAAGAAGTAGATATCCATCTTTCTCCATCCACCTATAACCACTTGCCACTTAAAAATCACAACAATCTAACCAAAACGTTGAAAATCCAAAAACATTTATAATTCAAGATAAAAAAAAATTCAGATCATACTGAAAAATCAAAACCAAGAAACTAAGGAGCGATCTCCAGTCTCGGCTCGAAGCAAAAGCCCGTAAAAAGCTGAAGCGGGAACCTATTCGCCACCGGGCATTTCTGAGACCATTTCCATTGCTTCAAATTAATATCAAAAACAAGAAGTGCAGGCGCACCATAAATCTATATATATATAAGCCCGTCGGTCCCACTGCTCGCGAAAACATCATCCAACTCACCAAAACCCTGAAAATACTTATGCGGCATCCGGGCTATCTCTCTCCACTCCCGTCCCTTCAAAACCCAAATCCCGATCCCCTTAATAATATCGGGTCGGTCCTGTTTCCCAATCCCCCCGACCATCACTAGCTTCTCATTCAAATTCATCAACAGACATGGGATTCTGCACGACAACACGTTAAACTAACCAATTTAAGTAACAGCAGTATACACTTCATCCTATTAAACAACAAAAAAAAAAAATTAATAATAATAACAAAATCTTTTTTGGAAGCACTGTGATCGATCTTCAAAAAATACATAAAACTATCATATAAGCACTTGACATTTTAACCTTTAAAAGCAACAATAACACAAACTGATTCACATAGATTCAAAAGCGATACCTACATACATTCAAAGCTCCAGCATATCTAAAGCACTATAAAAGATTATTGGAAGCACTACAACTATTAATAAAATAAAAGCTCTCTACAATTAAATCCCGAACACTACAAACATATTATGAAAACACTCCAAACAATATTACAAAAAATATAAATACAAACACTTTAATTGAAGCAGATTATAACATTACCTAAAGCACCATAAACAACAAAAGTACTTAAAATATAAATCAGAAGCACCACAAACATGTCATTGTTACATGCGCAATATCAAAGCATTGCAATTATATTCCAAAAAAAGCATTAATTCAAACACATTTGTCTAAAGCACAATGAAGCATGATTCGAAGCAACATAAACTAATATGAAAGCACTGCATAAACATCACAAAAAGCATTTCAACAAACGTATTACATAAAGCACAATAAAACAAGATTCAAAGCATTGTATAGAGAAAAGCACTGACAATGCAAATTAGAAMCACCAAAGCACCATATCATTATTACACTTATAATATGAAAGCACTGCATAAACATCACAAAAAGRATTGCAACAAACGTATTACATAAAGCACAATAAAGCAAGATTCAAAGCACCATATATATAGAAAAGAACTAACAATGCAGATTGGAAGAACCAAACATATATCATTGTTTTATGTGGTGTAACACGAAAGCATAGCAAACATATCCCAAAAAATTTAGCCGCAAACATGTTATATAAAGGACAAAAAAACATAATACAAAGCACCGTATTCAAGAAAAGCACTGCAATACATATCAGAAGCACCTAACACGTAATATTTATTACAAGGTGCAAACTTTATGCTATATTATTTATATCCCAAAAAATATAGCTGCAAACATGTTATACGAAAGCATCAAACACTTATTACAAAAAGCATCACGATCAACCCAAAAATTAGTATATGCATTATAGCACTGTAAAATGAATCCAAGAAGCACCAACTGTATACCATTTGAAATCAAATTCAATATCAGCAACTCAGCAAAATGGTCCCAGAAACAAGATTAGCGAAAATAAACCCTCCGAATTTTTTATCCAGAACACCAAAAAAAAAAAATTAAGAGGGAGCCCAGCAAAATTGAGCACACGATTTCAATTGGGATTAATTGGGCCAACTTGAAATCCATTTTTCCAACAACAGGGGGATTTTACTTCAATCATACTCCATTTTTTAAGGTTAGCAAATAAATTAGTACCCAACTTCGTCGAAATGTTACCTATGTCGCCAGAAATCGCCGTCCGCCGAAGCCCTCTAGACCGCCGCCCGTCGTTCGCCATCTGAAAAGTCTCAACTTTTTTCTCCGAACCCGAAGTGCGAATTTTGCCCGTCGATTATCTATGTTGCAGTTTTCATAAATTTGTCCTATAGGCTCAACACACTTCCCAGAAATCTGTTTTGCATCATTATATGATTCGGGAACAGCCATATCTCACTTGCCTTTTGGTGTTCCAAATATCACGGGCTAAATAACTGTCGGAATTTGTACACTATAGTTTTAGGCCTAATTTGACCCTCCAAATTAATAAAACAGCGGGCAAATTATATTTTTTCCATTTTAAAACACATAATTTGAATAAAATCTGACCTTTGGATTAAAAAAATCTACGACTTGCATTAGTCCCTAGGTTCGCATATAATGACGGACTCTCATTTGAACCCAACCCTATATATAAATAAATATAATATATATATATATATATATATATATATATATATATATATATATAT
>BMAC01000179.1:208915-295161 GCA_014905375.1 Phtheirospermum japonicum
TAACGGTGGTTTTTCAAAACCGCCGTTAATAAGCCCGCCTTTCGTATCCTGTTTCTGCAGTAGTGCAATGAGGTCAAGAAGGCACAAGCCCGAGCTTAAGCCTCCTCCATGTCCCCTATTTTGCATGTAATTGTTGTGTTTTTCTCGTACTTTTTTTATAAGGGTTTAGCTTCGTTTCTAGTAGTTTTGAGTCGTTTCTCATTATTTTTTTCGGTCATTTTCTCGTTTTAGGATTGAAACTTGGTATATGCATTTCTCTATGACGATTCGTGGGTTTTGAATTCAAAATTCTTATGTTGTAGGTGGCACGAGGAATAGAACTGGCTCTAAGTTGCTGAGGATTGAGTCGAGGCCTTGAAGCTAAAAAATTCGTGCCGAAATGAGGAAATCGAGACTAATCGACTGACCTTAGTCGATCGACAGGGCAGTCGATCGACTGCTACCAAAAGGATCAACTGCGAGCCACAAAAATTGAATGCTCAACAGAGTACTCCCCAATCGGCAAGGCGGTCGATCGACTGACCATAGTCGATCGACAGGGCAGTCGATCGACTGATCCCAAGAGAATCGACTGCAAGACTCGAAAATCGACTGCGCAACAGAGAGCTCCCTTAATTGGCATGGCAGTCGATCCACTGACCTTAGTCGATCGACAGGGCACTCGATCGACTGAATCGCAGTCGATCGACTACGAGTTCGGGATTCAAAATGTTTCGATGAGTTTGCCCCTACTAATAACTATGTAAACCCCACAACTTGACTTGAGGCATTATCCACTCAATCCCCAACTCTTGCATGATTATTGTGCTTGATCCTCTCTTATATTTCTAGATCTACTTTCTCTCTTTTAGGTTTTTGGTTTAATTTTCAAGCATTTCCTTGGGTTTGTTAGCCTAAGAAGAATCCAAATACTCCTTTGGATTAGCACTTTGATTTTAATTCAAGCTATTGGATCCTCATCTTTTATTATAGTAAGCTTTCCTTTTAATTTCAAGTTTGTTCTTCAATTCATGCATGTTCTTAAATTTTATGCTTTTTTCTTTAGCTCCTTGATTACTTGTTTAATCTTATGATTTGGCCTATGATTTCTAGATGAGTGACACATCTAGATAGTAGATCGGGTCTTAGATTGTCTAAATTCTAAGTTGTTCTTGTTCTTTATTTGCAATTTAATTTTCATGCATAGTTTTGGCTTAAATCCTAGATCTATTGCTTGATCCTTGTTATTTCAAACTTTCAACGTTAATTTTCATTGCTCTTGCTATTTGTGCTCTCAATTTTAGTAGATTTGCATTTTGTAAGTTTTTAGGTACATGCAAGCTTAGTTGTACCTTGTGCATGCATGCTTGTACTTGGTGAAACAATGTTTGTTTTTGCTTATTTCTTTGATTTGCTTGCATTTTCAATTAAGGCATACGACCGAGGCATCCGACCAACTTGCAATTTCAATTCCTAGTTTAGATTAGTTAGCTTAATTGCTTTATTTTCATTTTCCCTTTATTTTCTAAGCTTGAAACACCTTGAAACTTGCAATTGAATCGGTCTCCAATAATACCAAGCCATGAACCTTTAATTTTCTAAAACTACAAAAAACTATACTTCAAAATGACGCCGTTGCCGGGGAATAAAAAAACTACACTTCAAAATAGCATCGTTGCGACACGGCTTGGTTAAGGCCTTCGATTCAATTGTCGTTTCGTTGTGTTTTTAGCTTTCCTTTTTATTTGACGATTTCTTTGAGTGTATGCAAGGTCGTCGTTCGCTCGGACACGAATTAGTCCCTTATACTTCTAAACCTGAACGATTACGACATCTTTGACATCCTTTTCTTCTTGAGTTTAATATGACGAACAATCTTCAATATACGGGCCCATTTCTCGACCCTAACGGGAAATCTCCTCGGGCCGATCCTCAAAGTTCTAATTCGACTGAGTCCAGAGTTTATGAGGAGCCCGTTCCTAGTACCATGACCAGGCCTTCTAACCCCATTCCCCTGCCACCTCACGAGCAAACGCTTGGATTTCAAGGGAGTGGTTTTACCAGGGCCAGCCCTCACTATAGGCCTAGAGGGCCTGGGCCTAGGGCCCCCAATCTTGAGGGGCCCAAATTCAAGTAAATAATATATATATATATATATATATATATATATATATATATATATATATATATATATATATATATATATTGATGATTCAAAATATTAAAATGTGAAATATTATATTTTTTCATCTTCTTTCGTGAAAGTTGAAGTTAAATTGCATTTTTCATCTTTTAAAATTTGATTCTTCATATTTTTTATTTCAATTTCAGATATTTTTGAATCTTAGTTGTTTCAATTTTTTTTTTGTAATTTATACTTTTAAAACATTATAATAAATTTAATAATTGAAATAAGTAGTTAACACAAATAAGATTATATTATGTGATTTATTTTTATTTAAATGTATAAACAGTTAAATAATATTGTCATTTGTTATATATATAAGCTCTAATAATTCTTTATAAAGAGATTTGATTAGTCACATTTAATTAAAAAAATACGAGTTGAGTTCAAGATAATTTTCGAGTTCATAGAGAAATTATGTTATATTGCCAAATATTCATATCGACTTTACTTATAAAAATGCCGAATTTTTTTTCTTTCTTTTTTAAAATTAAATTCAAATTGGGCCCCGATTATAATTTCGCCTAGAGCCCCTCGAAAGTCAGGGTCGACCCTGGGTTTTACCACTCATGGGCACGCCACGGGCCAACACCAAGGTATTGCTTCTCTCCTTAATTCTTCTAATGGTTTCTTTGTTTCCAACATGGGAGGGCTTGGTGCAAACCATGTTAGGAACGGTGGTTGTTTGGTTGGTACAGGCAACGTGGGAGGGCATGGTGCAAACCACGTTGCTCCCGGTTCTCACGGCTTTTGTCAACCCGGCATGGGAGGGCATGGTGCAAACCATATAGGGTCTAATGTTCTCTCGGAAGCAAATGATTCCTTCGGCAATTATGGAGCCACGAATTACGTTCCGGATGGCTATGGTGCTCCTCACAAATTTCCGAAAGTACCAAGCCCGAATCCCGGTCCGTATGGTACTCCACCCGTGCATGCTTTCAATCCAACTCCGAATGTGAATCCAAATGGTTTTGGTGGTGGCCCCGGATATGGTAACGATCATGGGGTTAAAGAGGAAGAGCCCGATGAGTATGCTTTGTTTGGTGGTTTTGATCCGAATGCTCCGCTTACTCCGCCCGTCCGTACTATGAAGGAGGTGAGCCAAGCCTTTGTGGGGGCTTATATTTCGTCTTGTATATCTCTTCCCCCCGAGGTGATGGCTATTGATATCTGTTCGCTCGATTTTGTCCGCCTTCCCATTTTTCATGGGTTTGCAAAGGAGGATCCGCTCCAATTCATCAAGCAATTTCTAAGGCATGTCTCGAGTTTCCACTGCCCGAACATGATGAGTTTGGAGCATCTTCGACTCCGTTATTTCTCGTATGCTCTTCAAGATAAGACATTATCGTGGTTTATGGGTATTGCTCCTAACTCGATTCGCACGTGGGACGAACTAGCGAAGGTTTTCCTCGATCCTTACTACTCTATGGAAAAAACGGCCGATGTGAGGTTTAAGATTATGTCATTCAAGCAAATGAAAAATGAGCCATTTCACTCCGCTTGGTTTCGGTTCAAGGATCTTCTTGATAGTTGTTTGCATCATCGTTTGCCCAAGGAGCTTTTAATTTAAAATTTTTATGAGGCATTGGACCCACAATTTTCAGTACACGGTGGACACGGCGGCGGGGGGTAATATGACAATTCATTCTCTAAATGCGCTTCTCCGTGTTTTTAACACTTTGGCCGAGAATTCTAAACAAAAATCTTCCCATGCTTTGTATTCAAGTGTCAATGAGGTCAAAGATTTGAATGAGCCTCTTTCCCCAAAAGAGCTTGAGATGGATAAAGAGTTGGCCGCTATGAAAGCTCAAATGGCTAAGATGTCCCCCCCTGAGTATGGAACCGTCTTGTTTGTCTTGTGGTATGGTTGGGCATGACACGCTTTATTGTCCGTCGAATCCTTCTCATTACATGTCGGTGCCTCAGTCGGAGGATGTTTGTGGGATCCAAGTTTACCAACCGGGTCATGGTGTTGCTAGACCACCCTTTGCTCGACCATCATGTCAAAATCCCCCGTACCACCCGAGCAACCGCACACATCCGGGCGTTGGACATTCAAACCCCTATATGGGCCCCTCCCGACCAACTCCACCAACGAGTGCTCCACCACCGGCCACCGATCCGACTCTTACTATGATCTTACAACAATTGCAATACCTCTCCGCCACGGTGTCCTCATTTGATAATCGTATGAATGCCACGGATATGAAACTTGGGCAAATGGCTACCGAGTTAAATATGCTCAAGAAAGCCAATGAAAAAGAAAAATTACCTATCCAACCATCACACTCCCATGCAATCACATCTCTTAGAAGTGGCCGGGTTATTGATAACAATGTGGATCCACCGTCCGAGGGTGAGAAGGTGGCTAATCCTCCTATTGTCGCTACGCCCGATTCTACCCACGTGGGTGCCATCCCAACGAAAGAGGGCCCCGATGGCTTGCACAAATCCTCGAATGCCTATAAGCCACCGATTCCAAAGGCTTCCCCACCTTATCCATCGAGGCTCCAAAACACCAAGAAGGACGATCAATTCCAAAAGCTCTACAACACTTTGTCCAATGTGAACATCACTCTTCCGTTGTTGGATGCCATTCGGGACATGCCCGCTTACTCTAAGTTCTTTAAGGAGCTTTCTTCCAAGAAGCTCATGAGTGTTCCGAATGAAAGATTTGTGCTATCTAAGGAGGCGAGTGTGGTATGTGATCCTTCGGTTTTGGACCTCAAGAAAATTGATCCCGGCTCCATTTGTATTGATATCATGCTCGGCAATGGAAAGGTCACTACCGGTATGCTTGATTCCGGGTCGGGGATAAACTTGATGCCATCCTCGATCTATGAGCAATTGGAGCTAGCACCCTTGCAAGAAACATGTATTTGCTTACAATTAGCCGATCGATCAATTCGATATCCGAAGGGCGTTGTTAAGGATGTGCTCGTCAAGGTTGGAGGGCTTGTGGTCCCGGTGGATTTTGTTGTTCTTGATGTGGGTATGGTGTCAAACGATGGTGCCGAGCACACCATTTTACTCGGATGCCCCTTTATGGCCACCATGAAATGCCTCATTGACGTTGGTAAAAAGAACCTCACCTTGTCCGTGGCGGGTGAGTCGGTTATATTTTCGATGACCAACTTGCCATCGATTCCTTCAAGTATCTTTCATGCGGATTGTCTTCTCGTTGACAAAATTCAAAAATTGGTTGAGCAAGTTTTCTTGGCGGATGGGTATGATGAGATAATCGAGCCGGAGGATGATGATAGCGGGGATTTTGAGGCAAATAGAGCTTATGGACGTGGCACTGGATCGTGTATTGCGACGAGTCTTTTTGAGAGCGCTTGCATAAGTGTCGTTGAGGGCAACGACACGTTTTTGAAGGGGGAGGTGGGGCTTGTTGAGAAACAAATCGTCGAGCCGATTGAAAAATTTGACGAATACTTTGAAGGATTGATTGATTTGTTTGAGCTAGCCACCGATGAGGGTGAGAGGAGGCACAAGCCCGAGCTAAAGCCTCTCCCATTTCACCTCAAATATGTCTTTTTAGAGGAGGAGGAAAGTAAGCCGGTAATTATCTTTGCCAATCTAAATGAAGAGGAAGAAGAGAGATTGATCAAGGTTCTTAAGGCTCACAAAGGTGCTATCAGGTGGAGCCTCGGTGATATAAAAGGAATTAGACCTTCGACGTGCATGCATCGAATCGTCTTGGAGGATGACGCCAAACCCTCTCGAGAATTCCAAAGGCGATTGAACCCGAACCTTAAAGAGATCGTGAAAGATGAGATACTTAAGTTGTTGAAGGAGGGCTTGATATTTGCTATAGCCGAGAGTGAGTGGGTGAGTCATGTGCACATGGTCCCCAAAAAGAGCGGCATTACCGTTATGGAGAACGAAAAGGGTGAGTTATTGGCTACACGGGCAACGACGGGGTGGAGGATGTGCATAGGTTTTAGAAGGATCATTTCCCTCTCCCATTCATCGATCAAATTTGAATGCGGCCACGAAGAAGGATCATTTCCCTCTCCTATTCATCGATCAAATGCTAGACAAGCTAGCCAGCCACCACTCTTATTGCTTCTTTGATGGATTTTCGGGCTATTATCAAATTTCTATCGCGCCCGAGGACCAAGCTAAAATGACTTTCACTTGCCCGTTTGGGACCTTTGCTTTCCGTCGGATGCCGTTTGGGCTATGCAATGCCCTAGGGACTTTCCAAAGATGCATGCTATCAGTATTCTCCGATATGATCGACAAATATCTTGAAGTCTTCATGGACGACTTTTCCATTTATGGGGACTCGTTTGAGGAGTGTTTGAGAAACCTTGAGGAAGTGCTAGCCCGTTGTGAAGAGACAAGCTTGACCTTGAGTTGGGAGAAGAGCCACTTCATGGTTCAAACTGGGCTAGTACTCGGACATGTGATTTCGGAGAAGGGGGTTGAGGTGGACAAAGCCAAAGTGGAAGTTATCGAAAAGTTACCCCCTCCCCTTAACGTGAAAGACGTAAGGAGTTTTCTCGGGCATGCCGGTTTCTATCGGCGGTTCATCAAAGATTTTTCTAAAATTGCCCACCCCTTATGTCGGTTGTTGAGTAATGAAGTAACTTTCGAATTTAGCGAAGCTTGTGAGGACACTTTCTTGGCGATTAAGAAGAGCCTCGTGTCCTCCCCCATCGTCGTAGCTCCCGATTAGAGATTGCCTTTCGAAATTATTTGCGACACATCGAGTGAAGTGGTGGGGGCCGTTCTTGGCTAGTGCGTTGACAAGTTACTAAGGGTGATTTATTACGCCAGTTTGATGCTCAACGATGCCTAAAAGAACTACACGACGACCGAGAGAGAGATTTTGGCTGTGATCTTTGCTTTAGAGAAGTTTCGAGTCTACATTGTTGGATCACGTGTCGTGGTGCATAGCGATCATGCCGCATTGCGATATTTGTTCTCTAAGCCTCAAGCTAAACCCCGCCTCATCCGATGGATCCTATTACTTCAAGAATTTGACATTGAGATCAAGGATCGGAAAGGATACGAGAATGCGGTGGCCGATCACCTTTCGAGGATGGTCACAAGTGGAGGGGATGGAGTGGCCATCGGCGAAAATTTTCCCCATGAAAATTTGATGGAAGTAGCTCGAGAGCCTTGGTATGCCGACTATGCGAATTATTTGGCTAATGGAAAGCTTAGGCCGGATATGGATTGGCAAGAAAAGAAACGTTTCCTAGCTAAGTGTCAAAGCTTTTATTGGGATGACCCTTTCATTTATAAGGTTGGGAAAGATGGGATGATTAGGAGGTGTATCCCCGAAGAGGAAATGCAAGATCTCTTGACATTTTGTCATGACCACCAAGCCGGAGGCCACTTCGGAGGGAGGAAAACGGCTCTCAAAATCCTAAGCTCGGGCTTCTATTGGCCGTCCCTCAATTATGATGCTCAAGTCCACATTCAAGCATGTGATAGATGTCAACGGACGGGGAGTATCTCGAAGAGGAACGAAATGCCCTTAGTGGGAAACTTGGTGGTTGAGATTTTCGAGGTGTTGGGGATAGACTTCATGGGCCCGTTTTTGAAGTCAGTTGATGGCTATGAATACATTCTTGTGGGGGTGGACTACATTTCAAAATGGGTGGAAGCCATCCCCACGACCAAGAATAACGCCGAAGTGGTCGTGAAGTTCATGAAGGAGAATATTTGTGCTCGTTTTGGCTTTCCGAAAGTCATTATAAGTGATGGTGGTAGCCATTTTTTTAATAATCTCTTCGAGAAACTTATGAAGATCTACGGGATCAAGCACAAGATAGCTACGCCTTATCATCCCCAAACTTCGGGGCAAGTCGAGACGAGTAATAAGCAAGTGAAGAGTGTGCTAGAGAAAACGGTGCAACCAAATCAGAAGGATTGGTCGAGGAAGTTGAGTGATGCATTGTGGGCCCTTCGGACGGCTTATAAGATGGTTCTAGGCACGAGCCCTTATCATTTGGCGTTCGGGAAGTCTTGTTACTTACCCATTGAGATCGAGCATAAGGCATTTTGGGCGATGAGAGTCGTTAATATGGATTTTAAAGAAGTCGGTCTTGAAAGGATGTTGCAACTAGAGGAGTTGGACGAGCTTAGGGATAATCAATATAACAATGCTCGTATTTACAAGGAGAGGACGAAACGAATTCACGACAAGAGGCTAATGCCCATTTTGCTCTACAATTCCCGCTTGGCTCTCCACCCCAAGAAGTTGAAGTCCAAATGGATGGGACCCTACACCATTGAGTTCGTCAATCTGAGCGGGGCGGTGACTTTGATCGACCCCAAGACTCAAGATCATTTCCAAGTCAATGAGCACCGAGTTAAACCCTATCGTCATAGTTTCCTCTTGCCGCCGGACGAGGAAGTGGTAGCATTGGTTGATCCTCCCATCTCACCATCTTCATAATTGAAAAGGGAGTTCTTCAAGCTAGTGACGTAAAACAAGCGCTCATTAAGAGGCAACCCATGAGTTTTTCTAACCTTTTATTATTTTCCTTATTTTTTTTCTATTTTATTATTTTTTTTTCTTATTTCCTCTTGTGATTTTGTGTATACCCCTTCTTTCTCTACTTTAACTTATATTTTTGAGTTGGTGTAGGTGCAATTTTGGACGTTTTGGAAGGAAGGGGATCGAAAACGCAAATCAGCTGCACTGTTGCAGTCGATCGACAGCTTCAAGTCGAATCGACTGGTGAGCAGTCGATCGACTGACTAATCGACTGCCACCCCCCGAATCGACTGGCGGACAGAGACTCAAGGTTTTCAAGTAGCATTCAATCGACTGACCGGTCGATTGACTGTGAAGCAGTCGATTGACAGCCCCACTTCCACAGACTGGGCAGAGAGCTTATAAAACCAGTCGATTCTCCTTTAGACTGCACCAACAGAAATCGGGAGAGCAACAAAAATAAAAAAAATGGAAAAGAAATATAAAAAAAGAGAAAAATGAGAAACGAAAAGAAAGAGAAAGAAAGAAAAGGGACAGTCGATCGACCGGATTTTTGAGCGGGAATCCTTCTTTCCCTTTCCATCTTTAACACAAGAATATGGGAGTTTTTTGCATTTCGTCTTTTGATTCCTAATCCAAGCCATTCCATGGGTTGGCACGAGTTCCAATGCCAAGTGTTTGCACGATTTAATCGACTCGACACGGGGCAAGAAAGAACCGATCGAGCGCACCGAGCCCTCCATAGCCGCCTCTTGTTGATCGAGAGTCGAATGCGTCAGAATGAGGAGAATGAAGAGGAGGAAGATGCCGAGGACGAGGAATGAGAGGACAACAACAACGAGGAGGAAGAAGAAGAGGACGAGGCGAACCTCCAACCCTGACGTCAGAGACGTCAATTATTTTCTTATCCCTTTTGCATTTATTTGGTTGTTTTGTTTTCATAAGACTTGCACTTTATTTTGGTTTGTAATATTTTGATTCGATTATGTTCTTTTATTTCTCATCTATCTCTTGAATAATCCAAAAACATTTGAAAATCTAAAAATAAAAAATTATGTTATTTTGTCTTTTGGTTCTACTTATTCGTGATTTATGTACATATTTTCTTGAGTTTTAATTTCGTGTGATTTTCTTGTATATATCTCGGTTACCGACTCTAACCTTGGGCAAATTGATGGCTTGGTAGCGTTCATGAAGTCGAGTGATACTAACCATGCTCGGGTTTTACTAGGATTGCTTGATTTTTAGGTGGACCCCACCGAGCTCGACCCAAACTCGCTTGGTTGAGGGAGTTTCTATTCACACCCCTTTTACTTGATTCTAATTAAAATGCAATGAGGGCATTGCATGGTTTAAGTGTGGGGTGGGTAGGTGCTTAGGGTCCGGGTTTTTATTGAGCATGTTTTGTTGATCTCAAATCGAGCCTTGGCGAAGTGACGCATTCTTGGCAAAGTGACGCTTACTATTTGTGATATTATATGGTTGAGTCGATTTTTGTGTCTTTTGAGTCGTTATTACATTGTTGAATAACTCCACGTGCTTGGAAGTTTGAATAGTTTACTTGTCGAGTTTTTGCATGTTTATGGCCTCTTGTGTAAGGGTTGGGTTTTTGTGCTTCGTCCAAATCCGCCTATATATATATATATAATCAACATTCACTCGTGAAAAGATTGCAAGGTTCTAAAAGCTCTTTTGATTTTGATCCCAAATTCGGTGCAAACTGTGAGTAGCCTTGTGTGGTTTATCGGCTTGCTTGCAATTTTATGGAAATCGCAATTAGGAGGTTTAGTTTTGCTCGTACATGATTGAAATCGAAAATGACCTCGAGGCACATATATCACCCTTGTTCCGGCCAGATCCATATATGTAAGCTACTTAAAAATCCCAAATGAGCCCTCTAGAGCCTTTATCCCGTTTCTTATTACCCGAGCTCGTTTTTTGCTCTTGTGTCTTTGTAATTTTTGAGGTGGTAGAGGTTGTTGTTAGTTGACGAGAAATGTGAGGGAAATCGTCTATTGTTGATTTCGGGTTTTGAGGAGCTTCTTCAAAAAAAAAAGAAGAGAAAAAGGAAAAAAAAGAGAAAAGAATAATACTCCAACACAAATCACGAAAAGTGATAAAGCGTGCGTTCAAGTGAAAAGCCTAATTCTAAAAAGGGCTAATTTTAGTAAAAGAAGCAAATTCATAAATCTTCTAAGTGTTGTGAAATAAAATTCGGGAAAGAGTGTGTAAGAAGAAAGGGTTTCGATTGAAAGTTTGGTAATTTGGGAAGGGTGAAGCGATCATAAGCTTCAGGTGTTAGAAATTAGGATTTTGTGTGTTATTGATCACGTTTGATCGTGTGTTAGCCACTATATCCAAATATTCCATACCTTAACAAAGATCCAACATTACAACCGATAATAAAGACCTCTTTTGATTCTTATTTAGTCATGTACTTTGAGCAGTTTTGAGCGTTCGATTTGTGAAATCTTGATGGGTGCGTGTATTGACCGACTTGAGCACACACACGTACCATATCAAACACTTGAGCGAATTGAGCAAACACCCTCAAAATGCCACTTAAGAGGAAGTCATCGTTTTGGCTTGCAATTGAGAAAGAGTAATACGAGAAATGCTTGACGATAACGAGTTGGTGTTGATACTTCCATCTTATTAATAAGGATAAGCACAAGGGTTTTTATTCTTACATAATATTTATTGCATGTACATTCTCGATTCTTTTCGTTGTTCGAGGACGAACAAACCGATAAGTGTGGGATATTTATTTTGCATGTAATTGTTGTGTTTTTCTCGTACTTTTATATTAGGGTTTAGCTTCGTTTCTAGTAGTTTTGAGTTGTTTCTCATTAGGTTTTTCGGTCATTTCCTCGTTTTAGGATTGAAACTTGGTATATGCATTTCTCGATGACGATTCGTGGGTTTTGAATTCAAAATTCTTATGTTGTAGGTGGCACGAGGAATAGGACTAGCTCTAAGTTGCTGAGGATTGAGTCGAGGCCTTAAAGCTCAAAAATCTGTGCCGAAACGAGGAAATCGACTGCCCAATCGACTGACCTTAGTCGATCGCAGGGCAGTCGATCAACTGCTCTCAAAAGGATCGACTGCGAGCCTCAAAAATCGACTGCTCAACAGAGTACTCCCCCAATTGGAAAGGCAGTCGATCGACTGACCATAGTCGATCGACAGGGCAGTCTATCAACTTCTCCCATGAGAATCGACTGCAAAACTCGAAAATCGACTGCGCAACAGAGAGCTCCCTTAATTGGCATGGCAGTCGATCGACTGACCTTAGTCAATCGATAGGGCAGTCGATCGACTACGAGTCCAGGATTCAAAATGTTTGAGGAGTTTTCCCCTACTAATAACTATGTAAACTCCGCAACTTGACTAGAGGAATTATCCACTCAATCCCCAACTCTTGCATGAGTATTGGGCTTGATCCTCTCTTATATTTCTAGATCTACTTTCTCTCTCTTAGGTTTTTGGTTTAATTTTCAAGCATTTCCTTGGGTTTTTTAGCCTTTGGATTAGCACTTTGATTGTAATTCAAGCTATTGGATCCTCATCTTTTATTATAGTAAGCTTTCCTTTTCATTTCAAGTTTGTTCTTCAATTCATGCATGTTCTTAAATTTTATGCTTTTTTCTTTAGCTCCTTGATTACTTGTTGAATCTTATGATTTGGCTATGATTTCTAGATGAGTGACACATCTAGATAGTAGATCGTGTCTTAGATTGTTTAAATCCTAAGTTGCTCTGGTGCTTTATTTGCAATTTAATTTTCATGCATAGTTTTGGCTTAAATCCTAGATCTATTGCTTGATCCTTGTTATTTCACGTAAAGTTTCAAACTTTAACGTTAGTTTTCATTGCTCTTGCTATTTGTGCTCTCGATTTTAGTAGATTTGCATTTTTTAAGTTTTTAGGTACATGCAAGCTTAGTTGTATCTTGTGCATGCATGCTTGTACTTGGTGAAACAATGCTTGTTTTTGCTTATTTCTTTGATTTGCTTGCATTTTCAATTAAGGCATACGACCGAGGCATCCGACCAACTTGCAATTTCAATTCCTAGTTTAGATTAGTTAGCTTAATTGCTTTATTTTCATTTTCCCTTTATTTTCTAAGCTTGAAACACCTTGAAACTTGCAATTGAATCGGTCTCCAATAATACCAAGCCATGAACCTTTAATTTTCTAAAACCACAAAAAACTATACTTCATCCCCTTAAGCATATCTATTTGGAGGAAAAGGAGAGCAAGCCGATTATCATTTTTGCAAATTTGAATCAAGAAGAGGAGGAAAGGTCGATTGAAGCGCTTAAAGTTTGTAAGGGTGCTATTGGTTGGAGACCCGGAGTTATTAAGGGAATTAGCCCTTGGACTTACATGCATAAACTTGTCTTGGAGGATGATGCCAAACCACCTCGAGAATTCCAAAGGCATTTGAATCCTAATTTTAAGGAGACTGTGGAAGACGAGAAGTTGACCGAGGACAAGAAAGGAGGGTTATTGGCCACGAGGGCTAAAACGATATGGATGATGTTGATCGAGTTTAAGAAGTTTCATGCGGCCACCAATAAAGATCGTTTCCCTCCCCCGTTTATTGACCACATGTTGGAAAAGTTAGTCGTCCATTACTCCTCTTTCTTTTTGGAGGAGTCATCGGGTCACTTCAAAACAACAATTCCACCCGAGGATCTACCCATGACGACTCCTACTTACCCGTTTGGAACACTAGCCAACCATTATTCATATTGGTTTCTAGATGAGTTTTTGGGCCATTTCAAAACCACCATTCCTCCCGAAGATCGAGCCAAGATGACATTTGGAACGGTTGCTTCTCAATATTCTTTACTTGGGCTACGCGATGCCCCGAGAACACTCCAAAGAATGGACCCACCCGACAAGGAGGTTTTTTCTTTGGTGAATCCTCCCATCTCAACCTCCACATAACCAAGAAGGGAGTTCGTCAAACTACTAACGTAAAACAAGCGCTTCTTGGGAGGCAACCCATGTTCTTTTCGTTTGTTTCTTTTATTTTTACATTTCTTTCTTTCTTTCTTTCTTATTATAAAAATCAAAAACATTCGAAAAATTGAAAAATAAAAAAATTTTGTGTGTTGTCTCTTAGTTCTTTTTAACCCTTTTTTTGATTTATGTACATATTTTCTTGTGTTTTTAATTTTTGTGTGATTTTCTTTTATAGGTTTTGTTTTTAGACTCCAACCTTGGTCGATTTGATAATCTAGTAGCGTTCATGGAGCCGGGAGAAACAAGTCATGCTCATTTTTTGCCTAGATTGCTTGGATGCTTGAGTGGACCCCACCGAGCTCGACCAAACTCGCTTGGTTTAGGAAGCTTCTATTTCACCTTCCTTTTACTTGATTCTCATTAAAATGCAATAAGGGTGTTGCATGGTTTAGGTGTGGGTGGGTAAGTGGTTAGGGTCCGAGTTTTACAAAGCATGATTTGTCTTTTTTAACTCGAGCCTTGGCGAAGTGACGCTTACTAATTGCACATTTATATGGTTGAGTCATTTTTGTGTCTTTTGTGTCTTTATTACATTGTTAAGAAATCACCATATGCTTGGAAATTTGAATAGTTTACATGTCGGGTTTTGCATGTTTATGCCCTCTTGTGTGAAGAATTGAATTTTTGTGCTTCGTCCAAAACCCGCCTATATAACATTTACTCGTGAAAGGACTGCAAAGCTCTAAACACTCGTTTGATTTTGTCTCCAAAACTTGGTGCAAACTAGTGAGTAGTCTTGTGTGAATTATCGGTTTTGCTTGCAATTTTATGGAAATTACATTGAGGAGGCTTGATTTTGCTCGTACATGATTGAGTTTGGAAATGACCTCGAGTTACATATATCACCCTTATTCCGGCCATATCCAAGTATACAGCTACTTAAAAATCCCAAATGAGCCCCCTTGAGCCTATGCTCGTTTCTTGTTAGCCGAGCTCGATTTTAGCTCTTATATCTTCATAAATTGTGAGGTGAAAGAATGTGTTGTTAGTTGACTAGGAATGTGTGGGAAATCAATTGTGGGTTTCGGGTTTTGAGTTACTTATATACTAAAAAAAAGAGATATATAAAAAAAAGGGGGAGAACAACAAATAAACTCCAACACAAATCACGAAAAGTGATAAAGCGTGCGTTCAAGAAAAAAGCCTAATTAAAAGGCTAAGTTTAGAAAAAAAGAAGCAAATTCAAAAGGCTTCTAAGTGTTGTGAAATAAAATCGGAAAGTGTGTGAGTGTACAAAAGGGTTTCGATTGAAAGTTTGGTAATTTAGGAAGGGTGAAGCGATCATAAGTTTCGGGTTCTAGAAATTAGGGATTTGTGTGTTATTGATCACATTTGATCGTGTGTTAGCCACTATATCCGAATATTTCATACCTTATCAAAGATCTAACTTTACAACTCGAAATAAAGACCTCTTTCAATTCTTGTTTGGTCATGTACAATGGGTGATTTTGAGTCTTCGATTTGTGAAATTTTGTCGAGTGCATGCATTGTCCGATTTGAGCGTATACACGTCCCTTAGTAAATACATGAGTGATTTGAGCGAACACCCTCAAAAATTCCATTTGTGAGGAATTCATCGATTTGGTTTTCATTTGAGAAGGGGTAATACGAGCAATGCTTGACGAAAATGAATTTATGTTGATACTTTCATCATATTAAATTGGATAAGCACAAGGATTTTTCTTTTTGCATAATGTTCATTGCATGTACATTCTAGATTCTTTTCGTTGTTCGAGGATGAACAAACCGATAAGTGTGGGGTGGTTGTTATGCATGTAATTATGGTGTTTTTCTCGTGTTTTTAATTAGGGCTTTATATTATTTTTAGTAGTTTTTGAGTCGATTAGTTAGGTTTTATAGGTGGTTTTTCTTGTTTTATTATTTTTCATGTTTCTTGTTGATTTTATATTTAATTTGGTTAAATTGGTTTAATTAATTTGAGGTTTTGTGAAATACTTGGGTTTTTGTATTCAAAATTCCTATTTTAAAGGCCAAGGCATTGAGGACCAAAGTTCAAGCCAAGTCGTGCCAAGAATAAGTTCCAGAATGCCAAGCTTTCTGGAATGCTCGCCATGGCTCGCCACTCCTCTCCACGTTTGACGCCAAGCGCTGGCGCTTGCCAAGACGCACGCCAAGATCCACGCCTGTGCGCAGCTCCTGCCCAAGCCTACCGACAGCGCCCAACGCCCGCGCGCCAGCCCTGCGCCTGTCGAGACCTCTCGCCAAATCCTGCACCAAACCTCACGCCAACAGCGTCTGGCGCTTGCCAAGGCCGACGCTAAGGACTCGCCAAGGCCGACGTCCAGCGCCCACGGCCATGCGCGCCCGGGCTCGGCCATGACTGAGCCACCTCGAACCACCCTGAGCCAAGTCGAGCCAAAAGGCTAGCCAAGTGGCTAGCAAGGCCATTACGGGTCAAACTTGGTCAAACCCAAGAAATACAAGCCTTTTTTGCTAATTTGGCCTATTTAAACCCAATTAAACCTAGTATAAATAGGACACTACTCTCATTTTGTAAAAACAACCATCTCCTCCCAACCCAAGCATGGGTTTGGGATTAAATTTCTCTCTCTAGATTTTAGATTTAATTTCAAACTTTTCCTTGGGTTTATTAGCTCAATAAGAATTCAGGACATCAATTGGATTTTGTTTTTGCTATTTCATTTCAAGTTTGTTGTTCCTTTTCTTAATTCAAGTAAGCTTTCTTTTAATCTCATGCTTTCCTTTGATTTTCATGCTTGTTCTTCATTTTATGAATTTTGCCTTAGCTCTTAGATTAATTGTTAGATCTTGTGAATCGGCTATGGAATCTAGGTGAGTGATACATCTAGATCATATATCGAGTCCTTGATCGTTTTTATTTTGAGTATTTCATATGCTTATGCTTGTTTTTCAATTTATGCATTTTGCCTTAACTTTTAGAATTGTTGTTTGATATTGTGAATTGGCTATGGAATCTAGGTGAGTGACACACCAAGATCATAAATCGAGTCTCGGATCATTTTTATTTTGAGTATTACATATGCTTTATTTTGGTTTTTTTTTTTCATGCATGGTTTTTAGTTCAATCCTAGATCTACTCTTCGTTTCTTGTTATTTTTCAAAAAGATTTAAACTTTTATGTCAAATTTTATTGCTCTTTCTATTGGTAATTTCAATTTTTGTTAATTTGCATTATTTAGAATTTTATGATCATGCATGCATAGTTGTACCTTAGGTTTTCATGCTCTTACTTAGTGAAACTTGGCTTTTACTTGCTTATTTTCATTATTACTTGCAATTTCAATTTGGGCATACGCACGAGGCTTCCTAAATACTTGCATTTACGTTTCCTAGTTAGTTTATTTTCATAGTTTTCCATTTATTTTTGTTTTCATTTGTATTTTAAGCTTAAAACACCTTGATTCTTACAATCGAATCGAATTCAGATAATACCAAGCCATGAACCCTCTATTATTATTTCAACACCACTAAAAAACTATAAAACAAGTGACAATCATGGAACATGTCTCTAAAGTTTTGATTTTAAATATGTTACAAGTCAATGGGCTTTTCGAGATAGGACATTGAATAGCCCGGTAAGAATTACGCATATCATGAATGCTTGTAAGACAAGGATGTTGCATTCCATTAACATCAGCGTTGTGACGCGAGTGCATATATGTGGGTGCTTGTTGGAGAACAAGTTAATTGAACGTGACTCGATGGGAATTCTTAACCGGAAGGTTTGTTTGTCGAATAAGAATTTGCATATTGAAATAGTACATGATTAATCATTTTACTTGAGGTACCATGGTAGCTTTGTACACATCATTCAATGCTTAGATTTATCTTTTGATTGCTTGACAATCATATAGGGGTATTTTGGGTATTATATCGATGTGCATGAAGGTTTGTCTGTAGCCAACATAGAATTCGACACTTGTCTATGGACAAGGGAGTATCCTGTGAATTCTCATAGTTTGTGATTCAAAGACCTTGGCCAGGGCACAATGAATATTAATTCATAAATGAATTACTTAAACTTGAAATGAAATCGCAGATATTAAATCAATTACGTTTTGACTTATAAATCCATGCCCAAGATTTAATCGGGAAAACTAGTCGTCGAAAGGATCGTACATGTATGTACTTGCAATTGTAATAGGTTTGCTCGCTATTTCACCTAACATTGGGTAGTCATTCTACTTGCTAGATGTTGCCATGATTTTTAGGTTCTTGAAATTAAAGAGTTAATCTCAAAAGAATTAATTAATTAGATTAATTAATATAATAAGTCATTATTTATAAACTTACAAAAGTTGCAAGCATATTGCTGGTGTTAGTCTTGAACCTAAAAGGGTCACACATAATTTTGGTTGTTAACATTTTAAGATTCATAACTCCAATGGTTGGAATAATTAATTAATTTAGATTAATTAAATGAGACTTTAAATTTAATTTAATTATTGGGTTAAATATTTAATTATATAATTTGATTATATAATTAAATCTAATTTGATTAGAAAGTTAAAATAAAGGATTATATTAAATTAGTCAATTGAATTGATTAACTTAAACTCATGGAATTAATTGATTGATTGATTGATTAGTTAAATTTTAAATCCAAATCCATGTAATTTACTAGTTGGCCTTAATTGTAGATGTCCGCTAGAATAATTAAAGACTTTAAAATAAAATTAATTTATATTATATATTTGTATATTATATAAATATAAATAAAAGGTAATTGAGACCAAGTTATACTCTTTTTGAAAGAGTGGAATGACTGTGGGAGAATTCTTTTCCTAATTATATAATTAATTAGTTAATTGAGATTAGATCTCATACATAACCTAATTAATCTATAATTATATATAAAAAGGCAAACACTTGTGTTAGGCCAGATTAACGGGTCATGACCCGTTAGGCCATCTGACCCTATACTATAATGTATTAGTTTTTGTATTGTGATGTATTGATTTTTTACTGTAAAATATTAGTTTTTCATAAATCTCTGACCCGTGCTATGATGTATTGGTTTTTGTACTGTAAATTTTTTATACTATGATGTATTAGTTTTTTATTATAATGTATTGGTTTTTGCATTATAATGTATTGATATAAAATTTTGGCCTAACGGATGATCTGTTAGTCTGGCCTAACAAGAGTGTTGCCCATATAAAAAAAACAAAAGATAGCCGCATTTTTTTTTTTTTTGGGGTTTTAGTTTTCATTCCTTGAAAACTGAATAGGTGCAGCCGCTTTTTGATTCCAACTTTTGGAGGGAACAAAAAGGAAAAAGTTTTTGAAACATTTTGAAAGGAAAAACTGCAAACGCCGAAAACAGGGAAGAAAATTAACTTTCAATAATTAATTTCCAATTAATTATTGATTTTTGTATTAATTGTTATTCCTTTCAATTGATTTGAAAATGGAACAATTCTACTTGTGAAAATTTTTTCCGGTGTCGCAATTAAATTGTGAACTCGATTAGAGGGGATACGCTTGAATCTCTACGGCGAGGAATTTCGGTGTTAGCCACATAACCGGGAATCGATTTCCTCTCAATCATCGCTTGAAGAAATGGAAAGCGAGGTATTTATTTATTTTTACAAGAATCAAAATATTTGTATTCGATACCTAATAATAAAAAATGACCATCGTTAAAATCACTAACAAACCAACGGGGTCAATATATATTTGATATACACATGTTTTAATTAATTAAAAATTTTCAAATCCGTTGCGTATACTTCGTTCGATTAAAACGAACCCAACATTTCGCATTTTTATTATTAGTTTTTGATTCTATTTATGTTTGAGATAAATATATTTTAATTGTTAAAAGAATTTATTTTTGTGTGTGATAAAATTGGTTTTATGTGATTTAATATTAAGATAAATTAATTTCATATTAAATATGAAAGAACTTGTATTTTAATGAAAATGAATAATGATTCAATTTGTTAAATACATGTACAAGAGTATAAAGGCTGCAGAAATCTATATATATATATATATATATTAAAAGAGAGGTCTAGAGAGAGAAAAAAAGATGAGTAGGAAAGAGAAAAAATGTCACGTAAATGCCATGTAGGATTATTTTGTTTTTTTAGTTATGTAGAAATCTTCTTAACATAATTATGATGGATACCTTATTTAATATTAATATGATTTATTTTCTTTTTTAAATTAAAAGTCACCTATGATTAGTTTCCTCTTTTAATTATGTAGGAATCTTCTTAACATAATTAGGATAGATTAGGATAGATACTCTAATTAACATTAAAAATAACAAGAACTAGTATTATACGCCATGTAGGATTATTTTTTCTTTTTTTAGTTATGTAGGAATTTTCATAACATAATTATGATGGATATCTTATTTAATATTAATTATGATTTGGTTTCATTTTTAAATTAAAAGCCACCTATGATTAGTTTTCTCTTTTAATTATGTAGGAATCTTCTTAACATAATTAGGATAGATACTCTAATTAACATTAAAAATAATAATATGAACTAATATTATACACACACACACACACACACACACACATATATATATATATATATATATATATATATATATAATCACTTTTATGTTATTTTGATTTTTATTGTGAGATTTTTGTTATTTTATTTTATATTTTTTTTTATTGTTATTTTATTTTATTGTGAGTCGAATAATATCAATTTTGTTACTTTTTCTCAAAAGTAATTCGACCACTTTTTTAAATTAAATTATATCAAAATGACAACATAATTAAGTATTTATTTTATTGGTTATCAACATGTTATCTATCATTACGATTCAATATTTAACAAATTGTGTAACCAATTTAGATCTATCAAGTATTTATTCAAATATGTCAATAAATATAGCTATAGGTTCACCATAACATTCTATCAAAACAAATAGGGGGTCTGTAGAGGATAAAATATTGATGAGATCAACATGTATTATGATTGTCATTACATTTTTCCATGCGAAAGCGGCGTGGAGAATATTAGTTTATGAAATTTAGTATAAAACTCCACCTATCATGTGTTTGAGTTTTCATCTTCCAGAAGAGAATAATGTATCGTATAATGATAATGATCAGTTGTACGCAAGTCAAAAACACCATAGCATATTTTAAGTTGGTTCGAGAGAAATAAGAAAAATCTGAAAGCATGGAGTTTTCCTTATGTTCAGTTTCCTAAAAACTTTTTTTAGTACTCAAAAACAAAA
Organism: Phtheirospermum japonicum; assembly: GCA_014905375.1. Taxonomy (NCBI): domain Eukaryota; kingdom Viridiplantae; phylum Streptophyta; class Magnoliopsida; order Lamiales; family Orobanchaceae; genus Phtheirospermum; species Phtheirospermum japonicum. The sequence goes on from BMAC01000179.1 coordinate 229,789, forward strand.
GAATGGCACCTAGGAAACTAGATTTGTTTTCATTAGTACAAATTTACTATATTCCGACAAAATTGATAAAGTCATGGATGCAATACATTTAACCAAGGGTGGTGTATTTCTCATCTATAGATACAGAGGACGCTTTCTACAACTGTTAAATCTAATAGTGGAATTGTTCTTAATGTAATATCTAACGACATAACTTCTCTTTTTCTTTTGAAAGGAAGAACTTGGCATTCTATATTTAGGGTTACTTTTAATATCCACCAAGATTTCGGTCATTACTGGCACTCCACTTGCAAAATCAATGGTGGATGCGCATTTCATTATTTGGGACGAAACTCCAATGATGCATAACTATTATTTTGAAACTCTGGACAAATCATTGAAAAATGTGATGAGATCGCAAAACAATTCTAATACACAACTTCCATTTGATAACAAAATAATAATTCTTGGTGGAGATTTTGTCGGTTGTTCCAAAAGACACTAACCAGACATTGTTCACACATTGATCAAGTATTCGCATTTATGGACTCATTACATAGTTTTAAAGTAGATCAAGAATGTGGTGCTGCAAAATCACTATTCAGATCTCAATTGTGTCAAGTTAAAGAAAATTTTCAACTCGACAAATAGTATAGGAGATGTAATAGTTGGAGGACCAAATGATGGTATCGTTCAAATTAAAATCCAGGTTATCTATTATTGAAAGATGATGTTGACCATGTTTCGTCAATTTTGGCAAGCACATATCCACAAGAAAAACTACTGAATGCTTTGCTTATTTGGAGGGTTGTGCTATTCTTTTCCCAACTCTTGATGTCTTTAATTTGATTAATAAATATATGATATCATAAAATGATGGAGTATGTAATATATCTTAGCTCTGATAATGCATGCAAATCCGATTTAAACATTGACATATTGTAGGACGTCCACTCACCAGAGTTTCTAAATACCATTAAATTTTATGGATTGTCGAACTATGAGCTAAAACTAAAAATTATAATTATACTCATGTTGTTGAGAAATATCGATCATCCCCTTGTGTTGTGTAATGTTGGTTGTTAACTTGACGATTATATTGTATAGGCTAATATTTCTCAAGGAAGCAATGCAGGTGAATTGTTGTTAATCCCAAGAATGACTGTCACACCATCTAATCCGAGGTTGCCTTTCAAGTTCCAACGATGTCAATTTTCTCTGGTTGTGTCATATGCTATGATGATCAACAAAATTCAAGGACAATCTCTCTCTCAAGTTGGACTTTTCCTGAAGAAGGCAGTTTTCAGTCATGATCAGTTATATATTGCTATATCAAGGGTGACCAATTATAAGGGTTTAAAAATATTGATCGACGATGATGAGAATAAATATAGTAACAAAACTACAAATGTTGAGTATAAGGAGAATTTTCATAATTTGTAAAGTACATTTCGTTTAATAACAATCTTTTTATGAATTAGGTTATATCATTTTGAATACTATTCGATTTTTAAATAATATTTAGATGATTTACATATAGGGAGCGGTTATGGTAAAACCATTTCTGGTGTGAGAACAAGTGATGTCTTACCGAAATACAAACACACAGATATATATATAACTTAAGTATACATATATACAATTACTTATTTAAAAATCTTAATATATTTAAAATAATTATTTTATCTTAGATAAAATAAAAATAAAAATTATCGTGCAACACAATGTTACAATACTAGTTTTTTGAAAGCAAAAGATGCAAAAGGGGGACCTTTCTTTTAATAAAGTGGCGGCCATTTTTTCCTTTAAAACGAAAAAGGCATCTGCTGAGTAAAGCAACATATTTCATGGGGTTCAAGAATGTGCATGGATCTTATCTCTCGTACACAATTTTCAATACTTATTTCTAGGCTCCTTTTACTTTTGAGCTCTCAATTGCCACCTCTTAGCCGCCTGTTTGCATTTGCAAAGGACCTATTATTGCAATTGTTCTGCAGTTTTGAAGCCTGGCCAATATGGTCAGGTGAAAATAATAATAATAATAATAATAATAATAATAATAATAATAATAATAATAATAATAATAATAATAATAATAATAATAAATCCTTTGATTATTTTTTTTCAGAATTAAAGATTAATTAAAATTTATTATATATATATATATTTATATTTATATTTATAAAATATATATATTGATTTATTATCCCAAAATTAAACAAACACACGAAATTGGTGAATCTGTATGCTTTAAATTCATGTGATGAATGTTGGCATGATTTGTTTAAGGATGATGATGGGCCTATGACCAATGTGATTGTATGTTTTTTATCTTTGGGTTTTTGGGGCCTGCAAGCCTCTTATTCTAATAGTTTAAGATTTTGCATCGAGGGTAGACTAGGTGGTGAGGTTTTCTAATTATGATTGGAGGACAATCGATGCCAAAGGCCCACGACTGTGTGGTAATTTTACAAGGTGTAACCGAATAGATGATTCAAGGCCCATCTTTGTATGAGTTTTATATATAAAATGTAATAGAAGTAGTTCTATTCATTTTATCCCTTAGATTAACCTAGACCCATTTTTGACTCAAATGGGTCATATAGGCTGACCATGATCATCCCACCTCTTTTTGCATAGGATGTTAGATTTATTTAATATTTTATGCTTGGGCTTTATATGATGAATAATGCATTAAATAAAAACCCGCCTAGTAATTAAGGTTGATGAGGTCTTGCAAAGTAAACCCCAAGTTTTGAAACTTAAAAGAATTTAATTTTAATTAATTCTATATCAAATAAAATGGACAAGTTATGTTGCACATATCTTTTCATGCCTTCCATCAAAGATAGAAGTAATGACGATGCTACCCCACTTGGTCACTTGCCATGAGTCGTGGGGTGATTTTGTGTTGGAAAGTTGTGATCTCTACCAAGCATCGAGATTCTCGTGGGGTGGACTCGTCTTTATGTTGGCCATGAGTCGTGGGACATCTTGATGCTCCATCTACACGAATGTTTGATAGGTTATGTTTGATACTTAGTACCATATGAGCTCATAATATTGAGGTGTATGAGAAATAGTGAGGCAAAATATACTTGAAGGTTGTATATTGATACAATACTTGACTACCAATATGAATTTTTTATGGGCTCATATTATTGGGGTATGAAATATTTATATTGGACTTCAAGCCCACTAAGAAAACTTGATTTTTCGAATCTTTATTATGGGGCTAATAAAGTTTGAATAAAATAGTGGGAGACATTTAATATTATAGACCTTATGTTAAATAAATATAATTTTCAATAACTCACTCATTTTCTGCTTCGTTTAATTTTGTAGATAACTCTACTAAAATGACTAAGAGTCCAATTGCATCCATATTTGATCAAAATAAACTAATTGGCCCAAACTTTGTCAATTGGCTGAGAAACCTTAAGATTGTCCTCAACTCTGAAAAAAAGGCCTATGTGCTTGACAAAGCGCCTCCTCCAGAGCCTCAGGATAAGACATCAGATGAGTATGCAAAATATATTCATCATTGTGATGACAATCTGCAAGCTCGATGCTACATGCTGCCATCGATGTCAAATGAGTTACAGAAGTAAAATAAGGCTTTAGATAATGCTTTTGAGATCCTTCTCCACCTGCAAGAGTTGTATGGTGAGAGAAAAAGAAAAAAAGAGATATCATATATCTAAGGAGCTTTTCAGGTGTTGTATGACTGAGAGCTCTTCAGTCCAAGACCATGGGCTGAAGGTGATAGCTCTTATTATAAGGCTTGAGTCCCTTGGAGTCATTATGGATAATGAGCTCTATGTGGACCTATTGTTGCAGTCTTTGCCTCCCTCATTTGACACATTTTTTGTCAACTTTAACATGCAGAACATGGAGAATAGTCTCCCTGAGTTGTTGAACATGTTGAAGATGGCTGAATCCACCATAAAAAGGGATAAGCCGGTCATGCTTGTTGGATCCTCTTCCAAATGGAAGACTGGAAATCCGAAGAAAAGGAAGTGGACAGAAAAGAGTTCCTCTAAACCCAACAAGAAGACATTGGACAATGGTAAGAAAAAGGTTAATTCTCAAGCTGATGACAAGTGCTTTCAGTGCGGAAAACTAGGGCACTGGAAGAGGAATTACAAGGAATATCATGCAAGAATGAAAAGTTCAGGTATATATTTTGTTGAAGTTAACCTATCTGTTAATGATGCTTCTTGGTTATTGGATACCGGTTGTGGCTCACACATTTGTAATGATTTGCAGATAATGTCAAGAAGCAGGCTGTTGGATAGAAAGGAAACGGTCCTTAGAATGGGGAATGGAGCAAGAGTTACTGCATTAGAAATAGGGACCGTTTATTTATCTTTGGATAATGGTTTTGAATTGTGTTTGAATAATTTTCTTTATGTTCTGGATATTATCAGAAATATTATCTCTGTACCTGTTTTGGACAGAGAGGGTTTTAGATTTGTTATTGAGAATGGAAGTTGTTTCATTTTCAAAGACTCTGCTTTTATATATTTTGATTATTGACGAATTCTTTATACACTATTTCCCCAAGTGAACCCATTCTCACAATTCAACAAAATAAAAGGAGGTTAGATAATCAAAGTTCTTTCACACTTTGGCATACTATATTAGGTCACATTTCCGAAAAAATGATACACAAGTTGTGACAAAAAATCGACCTTAAGGGAGAGCAAAAGTTGCCAACATGTGAGTCATGCCTTAAAGAAAAGATGACTAAATCACCATTTGTTGGACAAGTGGAACGAGCCAAAGATCTATTGGATTTGATCCATACAGATGTATGTGGTCCGCTAAGTGTTAGTACAAAAGGGAACTATCACTACTTCATAACCTTTACCGATGATTATTCGAAGTTTGGTTATGTATACCTTAAGAGGTATAAATCTAAGGCCTTTGAAAAGTTCAAGGAGTTCAGTCGTGACGTAGAGAAACAAATTGGTCGTAGTATTAAGACTCTTTGATTAGATCGAGGAGGTGAAACTTATCGACTGAGTTTCTTGATTATCTAAGAGGGAATGGCATTATCTCACAGTGGACTCCTCCCGGAACTCCAGAATTGAATGGAGTTTAGGAGCATAGAAATCGAACTTTGTTGGATATGGTTCGATCAATGATGAGTTGCACTTCCTTACCTCTTTCGTTCTGGGGCTATGCCTTAGAGACGGTGGCATACCTATTAAATAGGGTGCCAAGTAAAGTCGTACCCGATACACCTTATGAAATATGGTATGGGAAGTTACCTTCCTATAAATACCTAACAGGATGGGGGTTTGATGCTTACGTGAAGGGTCAAGTGGGAGATAAATTGGACATGAGATCCATCTTATGTAAGTTTGTGGGGTATACTAGAGAATCTATAGAATACTATTTTTACGACCCTTCGGAACAAAAGATGTTTGTTTCGAGGAGTGCTACTTTACGTGAAGAAGAGTTTCATTATGAAAGGGGTAGCAGAGTTGTAGAACTTAATGAAGTTCAAGAACCACAAAGTATCCCACATGTTACAGCAAATAGCACACCAGCTGAGGCTGGACCATCTATAGCACAACCTCTTCGAAAATCCATAAGGGTTTTAAGGGCTCCTGAGAGGATGAACCTTTTGCTACAGAACAAAGAAGAGGGACTTTTTTTGGATAGTGTTGACTCAAAGAAATGGCAAGAAGTAATGCAGTCCGAAAATGGATTCCAAGTACTCTAATAAGGTATGGACCTTGGTGGACCCACCACAGGGAATTGTTCCCATTGGCTGCAAATGGGTCTTCTAGCGGAAGCTTGGAGTAGATGGAGACGTAAGTACCTTTAAACCACATTTGGTTGCAAAAGGTTATACTCAGAAGCAAGGCGTTGATTATGGGGAAAATTTTCACCATTAGTGATGCTTGAGTCCATTCGGATCCTGTTAGCCATAACTGCGTATTATGACTATGAGATATGGCAAATGGATATGAAGACTGCCTTCCTTAATGGAAATATTAAGGAAGAGATATATATGAAACAGCTAGAGGGCTTCATATCTAGTGGGAGTGAGGAATAGGTTTGCAAACTCCAGAGATCCATTTATGGCCCCAAACAGGCTTCGAGGAGTTGGAACATCCGATTTGATGAAACAATCAAAATGTTTGATTTTCATTAGAATCCGGATGAACCATGGAGGGCAGTTACTTTTGTTGTTCTCTATGTTGATGACATTCTACTCATTGGGAATGATGTAGGGATGTTGCAATCAATAAGAACTTAGTTGTCTAAACAGTTCTCCATGAAGGACTTGGGAGAAGAATATTTTATCCTTGGAATAAAGATCTATCGAGATAGATCACGAAATATGATCAGACTATCCCGGTCCATGTACATAGACAAAGTGCTAAAAAGGTTTAGCATGTAGGAATCCAAGCGTGGATACCTACCAATGAGCACTGTTCCACTTTCTAGGGCTATGTCTCCAAAGACACCAGAAGAAAGAGGAAAGATGGCTTGTGTACCTTATGCAACCGCGATTGGGAGCATTATCTATGCAATACTATGTACTAGACCTGATGTCGCACATGCTCTGAGCATCACGAGCAGATATCAGTCGAATCCAGGTTTTGAACACTGGAACGCCGTTAAGAAGATTCTCAAGTACTTGATAAGAACTAAAGATATATTCTTGATATATGGAAATGGAGAATTGAAATTAGAGGGATATACTGACTCTAAGTTTGATATAGATGACTCGAGATCAATGTCTGGATATATATTTACCTTGAATGGAGGAGCAGTCAGTTGAAAAAGTTTTAAACACGAGACGACTGCATACTCTTTTACAGAGGCCGAATATATTGCTGCATCAGATGCAGCAAAAGAGGCTGTTTGGATGCGGAACTTTATCCAAGGGTTGGATGTAGTTCCGTCCGCTGTTGATCCAATAGAAATTTATTGTGACAACAATGGGGCTATAGCGCAATCAAAAGAACTGAGATCTCATCCAAGATCCAAACACATCTTGAGGCGATACCACCTAATTAGAGAGATCGTTGGTAGAGGCGACATCATTGTGGATCGAGTCGCTTCAGCAGAAAATGTAGCAGACCCAATGACTAAGCCCTTATCACAAAAGGTATTTGACGGAAATCTTGAGAAGATAGGCCTAAAATACATGGGCAATTGGCACTAGGTCAAGTGGGAGATTGTTAGAGTAGAGTGCCCGACGTTCCAATTAGATTCTAGTTGTAAAATGATTTTATTGGAGATTATATTAATAAAGGCATTTTTCTTTATCTTATGTTTAAGCTTTTATTATAATTTCACATATGATAAAGTTCTTAGACCAATTTAAACTATGGGATACGATTTCGAATACGATGGTAATCATGAACATGTATCTAAGGTTTTGGTTTTAAACATGTTCCAAGTCAATGGGCTTTTCAAGATAAGACATTAAATAGCCGGTAAGACTTGCGCATATGATGCATGCTTGTAAGATAAGGATGTTGCATCCCATTAGTATCAGCGTTGTTACGCGAGTGCATATATGTGGGTGCTTGTTGGAGAACAAGTTCATTGAACATGACCCGATGGAAATTCTTAACTGGAAGATTTCTCTGTCGAATAAGAATTTCCATATTGCAATAGTACATGATTAATCCTTTGACTTGAGATACGATGGTAGCCTTGTGCACATCATGCAATGCTTCGATTTATCTTTTGATTGCTTGACAATCGTATAAGGGTATTTTGGGTATTGTATCAATGTGAATGAAGTTTTTTCTGTAGCCAACATAGAATTCGACACTTGTCTATGGACAAGGGAGTATCCTGTGAATTTTCATAGGTTGTGATTCAAACACCTTGGCCAGGGTACGATGAATGTTTATTCATAAATGAATTTCTTAAACTTGAAATGAGATCAAAGTTATTAAATCAATTGGATTTCGACTTATAAATCCATGCCAGAAATTTAATCGGGAAACTAGTCGTTGAAAGGACCGTACATGTATGTACTTGCAATTGAAATAGATTTACTCGCTATTTCACATAACACTGGGTAGTCATGCTACTTGCTAGATGTTTCCATGATTTTTAGGTTCTTGAAATTAAATAGTTAATCTCAAGAGAATTAATTAATCATATTAATTAATATAATAAATTATTATTATAAACTTACAAAAGTTGTAAGCCTACTGCTAGTGTTAGTCGTGAACCTAAAATGGTCACACATAATTTTGGTTGTTGACATTTCAAGATCCATAACTCCAATGGTTGGAATAATTAATTAATTTAGATTAATTAAATGAGACTTTAAATTTAATTCAATTGTTGGGTTAAATATTTAATTATATAATTTGATTATGTAATTAAATCTAATTTGATTAGAAATTTTAATTAAAAAGGTATATTAAATTAGTCAATTGAATTGACTAAATTAAACTCATGGAATTAACTAATTGATTGAATTAATTAAATAGTTGGATTTTAAATCCAAGTCCTTGTAATTTTCTAGTAGGCCCTAATTGTAGAAGCCCACAGGAATAATTGAAGACTTTAAAATAAAATAAATTTATATTATATATGTGTATATAATATAAATATATATAAAAGGTAATTGAGACCAAGTCATACTCTTTTTGAAAGAGTCGGATGACTTGTGGGAGAATTCTTTTCCTAATTATATGATTAATTAGTTAATTGAGACTTGATCTCGTATTTAACCTAATTAAACTATATATATATATATATATCGATTCCTTAAAAACCGAATAGGTGCAGCCGCTTTTTGATTCCAACTTTTGGAGAAAAATAAAAAGGAAAAAGTTTTTGAAACATTTTGAAAGGAAAAACTGCAAACGCCGAAAATAGAGAAGAAAATTACCTTTTATTTTATTTGAGTCTTCAATTGATAATTTATAATCTTCAATAATTAATTTTCAATCAATTGTTGATTATTGGATTAATTTTTATTCCTTTCAATTGATTTGAAAACGGAACAATTCTACTTGCGAAGGATTTTTCTCGTGTCGCAATTAAAAGGTGGACTCAATTAGAGGGGATACACTAGGATCTCTACGACGAGGAGTTTCGATGTTAGCCACATAACCGGAAATCGATTCCCTCTCAATCATCGCTTGAAAAAATTAAAAGCGAGGTATTAATTTATTTTTATAAGAATCAAAATATTTGTACTCGATACGTAATAATGAAAAATGACGATCGTTAAAATCGCTAACAAAAGCAACGGGGTCAATATATATTTGATATATAGATGTTTTAATTAATTGAAAATTTTAAATCCGTTGCGTATATTCCGTGCGATTAAAGCGAACCCAACAAAACTACCTCTATGTTTTTTCTATTACTTAACATATGACTGTGGATTGATTACCAAAAAAATAAAAAACACAAAACAACCCTAAAATATCATAAAATTATAATATAGAAAATTACAATTTTTCTTTCTATTTTAGTGTGTGTATGGTGTGCATTAACAAATTTTTATTCTTCCCTGTTTTATCTATTATGTGATACAAAATGAATTTAACTGCACTTGGTCCACCTAATGTGAGACTCAGTTTTAATTAATTAATATAATACCATTAATTAATTAATATTAATCAACATATACAATATAAAATATCTTGGTCTCAAACATGAATATATTTCTTGTTCCACGCTTCTAATTTGTTCTTTTTGTTAGATGAATAATATATTTCATGATGAAATCTCAATGATGCTTATCAATTAGCCTTGAAGGTTGAATCAAGATTGTTAAGACGTGGTGCAAAAAAGTTTGTTGATATTCAAAGTCTGTATCCTTCAAAGGCAGAGACATCAAACAAAGAGGTCCAAAAGAAAGCATGGACCAACGATGGAGCAAGTGCCACCAAGGGAAAGCAAAAACCTTGTTTTAAGTGTGGACAAACTAGGCATTTTATGAATCAATGTCCAAATCGTAAGAACGATGTTCGAGCTGGTGCTGTTGTTGAAGAAGAAGAAGCATCCCAACTTGAAGATGAAGAGACAGAGTATGATGACTATGGTCCTAAACGAGAAGAACTTGATCCTGAAGATGGAGAGTGCTTGGTGATCGAGCGAGTCCTTGCAGCAGCACCAAAGCAAGAACATTATCAACGTTGGCTAAGGCACAATATTTTTCGAATAAGGTGTAAGTCCCTCGGAAAAGTATGTTCTTTAGTCATTGATGGAGGCAGCTTCGAGAACTTTGTTTCTCAAGAAATGGTGGACAAACTCAATCTCGCAACGGTACCACATCCTCATCCATATTCTGTTTCATGGATAAAGAAAGATAATGAGGTACGAATTAATAAGAAATGTCTTGTTTTGTTCTCAATGGGAAAACTTATCGTGATGAAGTTTGGTGTTATGTTACGTCTATGGATATTGGTCACATTCTTCTGGGTCAGCCTTGGCAATACGATAGATGTGCTATACATAATGGGAGAAAAAATACTTATACTTTTATGATTGGTAAAACAGAAATTGCTCTCTTACATTGTATAGATATAAGTATTGAGAAACGCTTCAAGAAAGAAAATGCAGGCACTTTACTCACATTATCACAGTTTGAGAAAAAGGTCCAGCGAGATGGTTTGATCTATGTTCTAGTGGCTAAAGAGAAGGCGAAGAAGTTGAAACACCAAGTGGTGTCCAAACACTTTTAGAAGAATTCAAGGACGTCACTCCCGAAGAATTACCCGATGGTCTTCCTCCATTGTGCGATATTCAACATCAAATTGATTTGATACCGGGAGCCGTTCTACCAAATGAATCTCATTATCGGATGAGCCCGAGTGAGCATAAAGAACTCAATCACGAGGTTTTGGACTTGCTAAACAAAGACCATATTCGAGAAAGTTTGAGTCCATGCACGGTACCGGCACTTCTAACTCCCAAAAAAGATGGTTCTTGGAGGATGTGTGTTGATATTCGGGATATCAATCGAATCACCATCAAGTATCGGTTTCCTATACCTAGAATTGACAACATGTTTGACACGTTGGCAGGAGCTCAAGTATTTTGCAAAATTGCTCTCCGAAGCGGATATCATCAAATTAAAATTAAGCCAGGAGATGAGTGGAAGACGGCATTTAAAACACGTGAGGGGCTGTACGAGTGGCTTGTTATGCCGTTTGGATTGTCAAATACTCCGAGTACATTTATGCAGGTAATGAATCAAGCCCTTCAACGTCTTATTGGCAAGTTTGTTGTTGTGTATTTTGATGATATTCTCGTATATAGCAAGGATTCATTGGATCATATTGAGCATTTGAGAGCTGTTCTCTTAACTTTAAGAAAGGAGAAGCTTTACGTTAATTTAAAAAAATGTTCTTTCATGACAAATCACCTAATATTCCTAGACTTTGTTCTAACCCCTTCAGGCATTATGGTGGATGAAGAGAAAATCAGAGATATTGAAGAATGGCCTACTTCGAAAAATTTGCACGAAGTTCGAAGCATTCATGGTTTAGCTTTGCTTTATCGGCGATTTATAAGGAACTTCATCACCATCGCAGCACCATTGACAGATTATGTGAAGAAAGGAGATTTCATCTGGAGTATGGAGGCCGAGTCAAGTTTTAAAGCTATAAAAGAAAAATTGGTTAGTGCACTTGTTCTTGTTCTTCCTGATTTTGATAAAGTTTTTGAAGTTGATTGTGATGCGTCTAAAGTTAGGGTTGGAGGCATCTTGAGTCAGGATGGACATCTTGTTACTTTCTTTAGCGAAAAATTGAATGACACCAGGAAGAGATACTCAACGTATGATGTGGAACTTTATGCTATAGTTCAAGCTCTTCATCATTGGCGCCCGTATCTCATCCAAAAGGAGTTCATCCTCAATTATGATCACGAGGCTCTGAAATATATTAACTCACAAGCAAGTTTGAATCGAAGGAATGCAGGTTGGGTGTCATTCTTGCAAGAATATACTTTCGTGTTGAGACATAAAAGCGGGAAGCTTAATAAAGTGGAAGATGCACCTAGTCGGAAGGTTGCGTTACTAAATTTTGTGAGAATCAAACTTGTGGCATTTGACATCTTGAAAGAAATGTATGCAGAAGATCCTATTTTTAGCGAAGCCTATGAGAAGAGCGGGGAAGGAAAATGTGCTAACTATTTTTTAGTTGATGACTTTCTTTTTAAAGGATCGAGTTTGTGCATTCCTAAATGCTCTTTGAGAGAGTACATCATTCAGGAAATTCATTATGGTGGTCTTTGTGGGCACTTCGGGCGAGATAAAATATTATTGTTGATCAAAGAGATGTATTTTTGGCCTAATATTTATCGAGATGTTGCTAACTTTGTGAAGAGGTGTCGTGTGTGCCAAACATGCAAAGGCAAAAGTCAAAACACCGGTGCTTACACGCCATTTCCTATTCTTGATGCTTGTTGGGAATCTATTAGCATGGGTTTTGCCGTTGGATTGCCAAGAACACAAAGGGGTATTGACTCAATTTTTGTTGTTGTTGATCGTTTCTCCAAGATGGCTCATTTTATTCCATGTAAGAAGACAATGGATGCATCTTACATTGCTGATATCTATTTCAAAGAAGTCGTCAAACTTCATGGAATTCCAAGGAGTATCGTTTCTGATCGTGATACAAAATTTCTTAGTCATTTTTGGAGAAGCTTGTGGAAGAAGTTGGGAACTGATTTGCTCTACAGTAGTGCCTATCATCCTGAAACTGATGGACAGACTGAGGTGGTAAATCGTACATTGGGAAATTTGCTTTGAAGCCTGACCTCCAAAAGGCCGAAGCAATGGGACGCCATTCTATCCAAAGCCGAGTTTGCTTACAATTCTGTTGTGAGTCGTTCTACGGGGAAGAGTCCCTTTGAGATTGTTTATTGGAAGAACCCAAATCATTATCTTGATCTTGTTCCATCTTCTAACAAGAAAGTTGAGGTGTTCGCAAATTCAATGGATAAGACTCGTGAAGAAGTAAAGAGGAAGCTTGAACAAAGTTATAAATCTTATAAGGATGTTGCTGATATCCATCGAAGAGTTTAAGTTTTTAATGAAGAAGATCTTGTGTGGGTGTATTTAAAGAAGGAGAGGTTTCCAGCTGGTGCATACAACAAGCTCAAAGAGAAAAAGATTGGCCCTTGTCGAGTGTTGAAGAAAATAAATGATAATGCCTACAAGATTGAGCTACCGGCGCATATACGCACCCATCCTACATTTAATGTTCGTGATCTGACCCCGTATCATGGAGAAAATGATCTGAACTCCGAGATGAGTTCTTTCCTGCCTGGAGAGGATGATGTAGGGCAGTTTGGGTCAAAGTGACGTAGCGTTTTAATTTGGTCAGAACTATTTTTCTAGAAGTACGATTCATGCATGGCTGGTGGCATTGGAAAGAAAACTCAATTATCTTTCCAACAAGATATTATGCAGTTTCACATTCGAAGTCTTCAATGAGTTACGGACGTTTCAATTCAGCACAAGAAATGAAGAGTCACCTTTGATATTGTTGATTTATAAGAGTCTTCTCCATTTATTTTATGCATTAATTTTCTTCTGTTTTAGGGCCTATAAATAGTTATCCTATGAAGAGAGGGAGGGGGGATAAATTTGATCATTTGATTGTATTAAGTTGAGAGTAGAATCATCCATTTACTCTTTCAATTTGGAAGTCGAATTAAGCAAAGTTTTTGCGTCATCTCTCTTTGTGATTTTATTTACCCTCATCAGAAGGGCATGAAACCTCATGTTAGCCACTTGAAGATATACGAATGAATGCATGTGGTGCTCGTCTAGATGGAAAATTCTCCATTCATAAGTACTCTTTCTCTACCTTTTTTTTATTTTTTCATTTTTAGGTAGCTTTTGAAAAATAATTCTCAGCCAAAAGTTGACAACCATTTTATTTTTGAAAATTACAAAGAAATCCAGGATGTTTAAAGTATTTACAAAAAAGTCCATATAATCTTTAAAATTTACAAAAATATCCGAGTCTTGGTTCAGTCTTAAACTTTAGGGTTTATCATAGGACAAAATCAAACCTTTTTTCTTGTTTTGTAGTTTTGAAACTTTTTTGGATTCTTTATAATTACCCTAAACCTTAGGGGTGGTTTTGTAATTATCCATTTTTTTCTACTTTGGTGCAACAAACGGTAGATAAAGATAGGAGTCAATATCATAAATGAAAGTTTTGAAGGTCTCTCCTTTGAGGCAAAGAAAAAACTTGTCTTGATCAAATTCACAAATTTGTCCTTAAGAATTCCACGTGCAACGCTCATGGTCAATTTTCGATGACTTTCTTGACTTGAATCTGGATGTAGGAGGCAAATTGTGAAATTTGTATACATAGGTTGGATTTTGTTAATTTTAAAAGATTTGGGTTGCGAATCTGAATGAAGTTGTCTTGAAGCACGACGATCGAAAGACAAATTAGACCATGCCCGTGATCAAGATGATCCCCATCAGTTTTGTGGGGATATTTCGCCTACATGGCAATCGATAACCTCCCGGTGAACCAGCTCTGGGAGAGGATGATGCTCCTCCTTATTCCCCCGAGATGACGTTTCAAGTAGTAATAATAATAATAATAATAATAATAATAATAATAATAATAATAATAATAATAATAATAATAATAATAATAATAATAATAATAATACTAATAATAATAATAATAATAATAATAATAATAATAATAATAAGTTACGTAAAAAAACTTAAAGTTTACCTTTTAAGCCAAAAGTTGATAATTACTTTTTTTTTTTGAAAAACTAATAAGTGATTATTTTTCTTTGGAAGGGTAATCAAATAGTTTCATGCTTCATTCATGGAGTCAGTGATATTCAATACATTTTCATATTACGATGTTTCAATTGCGCTATCTCATGATGTGCTTCGGAATCACGTGGATACCTATCACTGGAATATTGTTCCTACTGCCATTTTTCCTTTTGATATACATACGAGAGTACCTTTTGCTTAAGATGTTTACAACTCATTGTCTTCAAGGGTGTAAGTCCATTTATTTATTTATTAATATTTATCTAGCTAATCGACACATTTCTACACATATATTCATTTAGTGTACTTAGCCTCGATAAATATTATGATTTTATTGTGTTGATTGTGCCATAGCTAATAGGGTATAGTTCGTATGATGGTATGTTCCAAAAAATAGTTTGTATGGTAAACTGTGAAAACGACTATAGTTTGGGGGTGAAGTTTTTTTTTAAAATTATTGCGTTTTTTAGAACTTATCAAATACTATATCTTTTTAACAATCAACCATTACAGCTATGCATTTTTTCAAACTTACCCATTGGTTCTTATTTAAGTTGTTTTTTTATATCTATTACAGGTTCTTCGAGGGCATTTTTGTCATAAAAAACCTTTACTTTTCATTAAGTTATTATAGTTTGTTATGAAAATTAATGTACTTAATTAATTTTTTTAATGAAATCATTACAATAAAATTATTATATTTCTATTAAATATCATATTTTATATTTATATTGGTTATAAATAATAATCATAGTTATTACAAATTCGTAATTATTATTAATTAACTCAATTTGAAAAATTTTATTAAATAACTCAATTTCTTATTTGATACATAAGTATAGCATCTCTCCAGCAAGAATGATTGAAGGCTTTAACAAATGATTCAGGTTCATGAGAAGAATGAACTAACATGAGGTAAGCTCATTTGGGGAAAATAATATAGTTGAATTGGTCAAACTCCTTCAACAAAATAAGAAACTTGAGAGGATCGACTTTGGAGGCTTTAAAAAATGATTCAGGTTTATGAGAAGCATGAACTGAAACGAGGTAAGCTCGTTTGGAATAAATGATATAGTTGAGTTGATTGAAATCCTTCAACAAATTAAGAAACTTGAGAGGATCGACGAACCTGAGAGAGAGATTCAAAATCTGAGGAGGCAACTAGAGGAAGGTAAGCAACTGAGCTAGGCTATATTAGTTAGATTTATTAAAAATATTAAAATGTATTATATCTAAAAAGGGAGAATTGATTATTATACACTTGCTCGAGATATTTAGGATTATTCTAGGTTATTGTCCACGACATCAGATTGGACTCAAGTTTCAGATGGAGATTATAATTCTAAGGAAAGTTGCGCTGAGATGTTGATGCCGCGGCTCCATCATGTTTTGCTCTCTACTTTTTTTGTTAGTAGGATTTGAAAGTAGTTCTTGGTTTCGAGTCTTATCGTACGGTGATGGCAACGATGGATTACTGTGGCACTAATGAAGTTGGGCCTCTAATTCCTGAAGATCTCAATTTCAACCATTTGATGTCTTCCCAAGAACATATGGAAGAATCAGGGCATTGTCCACTCAATTAACTCCATTACCAAAAACTCGAGCATGAATGAGTGGAAAAGAATCATAGATGTGCTCATTGTGGTGAAAGAACCAAATGCCAGTTCCTTTTCATAAGCCACCATGCCAAATATGTGCCCAAACCTCCAGCCGATAACACCTAGGAAACCCCAACACCAACTTTCTAATTGCGCGAACAGCATTTCAGCCATTTTTTTGCTGAAAATTTGAAAGTAAGAGATTTTGTCAAATTTGTGCATTTCAGGAGGCGTTTAAAATAATTATATTTTAAGAGGCAAAGGTATTAAAACACCATAAATTGAGAGGCAATTTTTTCCATATATTTAAATTGTAAACCCTGTATGAGGTTAAATTCACTAATGCGCGTGTGTGTGTGTTCATAACTTACTTGGTTGTTGTCTATTTTAAATGAGAAATATATCAAATAATTGTTTTCACGATCTACAATTTAAGATCAGTATTACATACCTAAAAATGAAATTAAAAAAAAATGTTTTTACTTAGGTTTTTCTGCATATTAAATATTATATGCACACACACACACATATACACACAGACACACTAAATTCATCATTACACTTGAATAAATTAATATTCTATAGACAACAATATCATCAAACACAATAACACCCACTAATCATATATGATTTGACATGCGACAATAATATTTATTTTGAAATCTCTACAAAAACAAGACTTTTAATATTTATTTGGTTTTTCCCAAAAGTCTAAAACATGTGCATCATTGGAGCTTTTTTCCATCTCACTGCTCACGTGTTCGAAGTGAGACACATGTTTTTAGTTGACCTATTTTGCCATCATCAACTTCGAAAATATTATCACAAAACAATTCGCAAAACAAGAAATATTTTATTGCATGTGAACCTAAATCTAATTATGGATCTTAGATCTAATTAAATTGATTGATCCGATTTCTTGTATTTTTCTTATTTGATTAAAAACACTAGGATTATATAGTAAAAGCATTACTTGTGTATATAACTGATATATTATAAAAAAAATATTATGATTATATAATAAAAGTACTGCTTGTATATAATAAATGCACTAGTTCGCAGGTTCGCAAATTAGGGTGGGTTCTCACTACAACACACCCCTAATATATATATTCCCTAGGGACCATCTTAGAAGCCCCCAGTTTTTATGTAAAATTTTTTTTTTTTTTTTTATTAATTTTTCCTCTAATTCATAATACTATTTCTTAATTCCAAATACGAGATCATTTCTTCTTCTTGCTTTATGAGTCATATAAAGTCCCCACAATTAATATGCTTTTGAGTATTAATAAAAGTGTATCTTGGAAAAATATAAAAAAGAATGATTTGTGTTCACCATAATTTATATTAAAAATAAATACTTTCGATATGGAATTTGATCATGTATTTCAGATTATATGTCGAACATCTAAAAAAATAATAATTCAATTAGATGCTAATATTCAAAGTGAACCAATAACAACCAAAAGACACTTTAGAAATAATTATTTCAATAAAATAAAGATAATATCTCCATATCGATTCTCTGATTTATTTTTAATATTGTGGATTTTACAAGGAATGATACTTGCATGTATGAAACAAATAAAGCTTTGACATATATTTAAATTCTAAAGTTTTTCCTTGAAAAACAATGCTTTTCCAATGATCATGGTTGCCTACCAAAACTTATTGATTCTTAGTGTAATTGTAGGATCATATGAAAAAATCTTTTGAATATTAATATTGTTAGAGTCTTAATTTAGATTCAAATTGACTAAAAATATTTAATGAATTAGTAATTATATGTATTAAAAAGAGTATTGGAGGATATATCGTATGCCAGTATTGTCGATGATTTTGCATAAAAAATGCAAGAAGTGTGTTATTTAAATAATATTATTTGATTGAAAAAAATATTTTGAGACATTGTAAATATGTTTTTATGTAGTTTATACAATAATATTATAGTTTTATTTTGATTTACATGTTCGGTTAATTAATTTAAAATATATATTTAAATTTTCAAGTTAATGCAAGAGGGCCCAAAATGACTTTTTCCGCCATGGGGGCCTCATTATATATATATATATATATATATATATATATATATATATATATATATGATTAGGTTCATGAGAACTCAGTCATTATTTGAGAAACCTCGAAAACATATCTTGACCACAAGTTATCTCATGCAATGGTCCATATTTAATAACTAATTTAAAGAGAAGTTCAAGCATGAAGGAAGGGAACGATAATCTTTTTTTCCTTTTAGTCTCTATTTTCCTTTCCTTTCGCAATGAGTCTCTATTTACCATTTCCTTTTGCATTCGTGATTTTTTTTTTTTTGAGTTTGTCTTTCATATTTCTTCATCCTTTTCGATTTTTGCATCGATTTTGCAAACTAATTCAATCACCAGGTAAAATATTGTGCTTTTTTTTGTTTTTTTTTTGTTTTCTTTTTTTTGTGTTGCGATTCGACTTTCTTATTTTAACTGTCATTCTATTTGTGGTGGTTATCCAGCTATCGAGGGTTTTATTGAGGTTCTACGTTTAAGATTTTATTGCGATTGAAGTGCTTGTTATAGCAGAGGTGTTGGTAGAGACGACGGTTTAATTTGTGCAAACTACATAGCCAATTGGGAATGGAAACTAAACATTGATATACGATAAAACACTACTATAATTTTTTTTGTCTTAAGTTTTATTTTCTAACAGTGGGTTCTATTTTGAAGACGCCAACGTTTGTGGCGATAATAATAAGCTTTGTGTCGAGATTTCGTCGGGGCTAATCCAGTATTATCTGTCATCGTGCGAGTTGAATTGAAAGCCATTTGAGGGACAAAAATTTAAATAGTTAGAAGAAGGTATTCAATTCTATAGGAAATATGCCGTCTTAGTGTCGTTTGATGTTCGACCGGGTCTAAGGGAATTGAAATTGTTGTTACGTAATATTAGTGATTTTAAATTATCTATTACAGGTGATGTGGATCAACCGAATGCTATTTCCACAAAGCATAAATTATTGAGTAGGTCTTTGGGTGAGACCGGTCTCATAGAATGAGACCACTTTTTACCATTTTATTAATTTGACCCGAATCCTCACCCAAACCCAGACCCAGACCCAAACCCATAAACAAACCCCCAGCCCACACCCCAGATCCAAAACATACCCCGGTCTCAAGAACCAGACCCCCCCAAACCCCGGTGCTCCCCCACCTCCGGACTCAGGCTGCCACTTCCGATCGTCGCCCGCCGCCGCGCCGCCACCTCCATTATTTATCGGCGATATTTTTTTACAAATCTTATATCGTTGTAATCGTCTCGTCTCCCTCGTTCCAAATTCGCAACTGAATTTATAATTTAATGCTCCAATCACCGTAGATCTGAAGCCAAAGTCACAAATTCATCAATTTTAACCTCTAATTTACAGCGATTCACCGGTCGAAACTTCGATTAAACAAAACGTATCACATAATCGAGTAATTGTATCGATCCACTCTACAAAACTACAAATTCAATCAAAAAAAAAAACGTCGCCGGAAAAAAAAAATAGAATCTGCCCAGTTTTAAGTATTACAAAAGTAGCTAAAAGTATCACATATTCAAGTAAAAGTATCACAAAACCGAAACATGTTATATTTTATATTTTTACATCTTTTTTTTTTTACAAAAGTATCATAAAAATGGTGTTTACGAAATATCATTAAAATATTATATATTCAATAATCTCATTTCTTTTACTTATATATGTGCCTATTAAATTTAAATAATTAAAATTATTAAAAAAAGATCGCGTATCACAAAATATATTAAAAGTATCGCATATTTTTTAATACTTGTACATTTTACTATATTTTGTAATAAATGTATTTTGTGATACTTTTAATATCTTTTCTGATACTTTTAATATATTTTGTGATACTTGATCAGATATTGTAAAAACTCATACTATTTATGTGATACAAAAATAAGTGTGTTCTGTGATACTTTTAATATTTTTTCTGATACTTTATAATATATTTTGTGATACTTGATCAGATATTGTAAAAATTCATACTATTTATGTGATACAAAAATAAGTGTGTTATGTGATACTTTTAATATCTTTTCTGATACTTTTAATATATTTTGTGATACTTGATCAAATATTGTAAAAAATCCAAACTACCTTTGTGATACAAAAATAAGTGTGTTCTGTGATACGTTTATTATCTTTTCTGATACTTTTAATATATTTTGTGATACTTGATCGGATATTGTAAAAACTCATAATACTTTTGTAATAAAAAAGTGTATTTTGTGATACTTTCAATACCTTTTCTAATACTTTTAATTACATTTGTAATACTCTTAATTATTTATTTTAAAGAAATATACGAAATTACAGAAATCAAATATCAAGAATTTTGTGATACTTCAACTATTTTTTGTGATACTTGAACAATTTTTTGTGATACTCCAGTACATCACCATCCAAAATCTGCATATAACATATGCATATTGATAAATTCATTTTCAAAAGCCACATTAATACAAAATAAATTTAATATTATCTCAACACCTGCACACACCACATCACCGGCGACACGTATACGCCCAGAATCACAATTTGAGAGAGAGAGAGAGAGAGAGAAATCGAGACGAAAGAAAAGAAGAAAAAGAGAAAAGAGAAGAAAAAAAAGCCTACCTTCGTCGGTGCTCACCGATTTGAAAATATAAATTGATAAAATCGTAGATTGCAACGTGAGGAGTAGAATGATAACTTTCGATCTGAAATTGGCCCGATAAATCGTCGTAGATCTGAGGTCAAAGTTAACAATTTATAAACTTTGACCTCAGATCTACAAAGATCGGAACATCAAATCGTAAATCTGATTTTAAATTTAGAATGAGGGCATCAAGACGATTCAAATAGTATAATTTTTATTTTTTTTGGTCGCTGGAGGACGGAGGCCGCCCGGACGACGGTGGCCGGCGCGAGAAAGAAACATTGAAGACGGGAAGGGGGGGCGGCTGGGAATGAATGACAACAGTTTTTTTTTTTTATATCTAGGGTTAGGGGATGGGTGGGTGAACGGGCGGGTTGGGCAGCGGGCGGGTTGGACAAATGGGTATGGTAAAAAGTGGTCTCATACTATGAGACCGGTCTCACCTAAGTATTTGCCAATTATTTGATGATTTTTATGGTACATCCATCCCATATAATGTAACGGTATTATCTCCATCTCTAGTGAATAATAATGGCAGTCGTCACTATGTAAAGTCAATGGAGGAGGTGGACATTGAACTTAGCAACAAGCCATCAAGGATATGTAGCATGCTCGGACTGGTCCCTTATGTGAAACCCAGTAATTTTGGTTTGCATTTTTTTTAAATTATTGATACTGTATTTTGTTTGGGATATGCAACAAAGCATTTCTATCTGAGTAGTAATGCACTAATATAATAATTTACGTTCTTGTTATTTATTTATTTTTTTGTAACAGTTTTTTTTATTTATTGTGCAAGCGCCAACGATTACAGCGATAGCAGTGAGTTTCGGGTAGAGATTTCATCAAGGGTAACCAAGTATTACGTGCTGTGAAATGGTTTCGTGATGGAACTATCCAACTTAAATATGTATACTATATTAGAGAGGGTGAGATTGTTTAACTAGTGCTACATTATTTAAATTCGTGATGCATTTTTTAACTAGTGGAATTTTGATGATGAGATTTCTTTTTTATTGTATCAATGTTCAGAATTGTTATGTTTAATTTACGGAAGTGATGAGTATAGACGTCCAAATTTTTTTGAGTGCTTTCATTTACATAGCAACAGTGCTTCGTATAAATAGGTTTCCGTGCTTTATTATATTTCTCAGGGTGCTTTAATATATATTTTTTATTAATGTTGTTTATTTTCCTCATCTTCATGTTAGAATTGTTTCAAGTGTCTGTTTTATTTTCTCTTCACTTTTTATGTGATGCTTTCACTAAAATGTAATTATTTTTTATCAAATGCTTTTGTATTGAGTGTATTTTATATATAGTGAACCTATTATATTTGGTGATGAAGATGTTGTGGGTAATAAATGGAGAATTAGCATCTTCGCGAGTATTAAATACCAAAAAAAAAAACAAGCAATATTATGTCAAACAAACACGAAAAAAAGAAAAATGTTAGAGGGCAGCAAATAACATAAAGCAGACTCCTACATTTAACATATTATTCGGTCACACAAATTTCATAGTCTAGTAGAGTATCACTTTTATAGTTTATAAGGAGATCCACCATATCAATTTCGTAGTATTTGCAGAGCATTAATATTAATACGTAGTTACTTTGAATTATGCTACTTGAACACATTTTTGTCTATCGTTGGCATTTGCTGCACAATATTTGTCCATGGAAAAAGTTATTTGGTTAGTATTTGATCACCTCCACATACAATACCAGCTCCCACTACAAGAAAAACCGGAGATACTGACGGCCAAATCCGTCAGAAAGCCATCAGTATATTGAATACTGACGACCTCCTGGCGGATATTGGCCGTCAGCATTCTCGTGGTCAGGATTGCAGCATCCTGACGGAAAAATATTTCCCGCCAAGAATGCTGGCGGATTTCGTGACAACCCAACCCGCCAGGAAGTGGCCGTCAGTATTGCTGACGGGTCTGGCCGCCGGGAATGTCTGATGCTATCCTAACAGATTTGGCCGTCAGCATTCCTGGCGGGTGTGTGACCGTCAGCATTTCTTGCGGGTATTAGCCGTCAGAAAGTCGTTAGTAGATTTGTAGTTCAAGGAAACTTTTTCTTATTTATTAATTAATAAAAAAATAATAAACAAATAAAATTTTAAATAATACAAAATAAATTATCCACTAATTAAAAATCAAAATAAATCATCCAATAACTAAAAATCAATCCGTCCATCGAATGTATAAAAAAATCATGAATTATCCATTCATATCTAACTATCACCACCATCGAATGTCGGATCAGAAGGAGGCTGAGTAGGAGGCCAACGAGACATGGCCAGGGCAACAACTTCTTCAATCTGCTGACAGAGCACCAATTGGGAATGATCCTGCTCCTCGCGGATCAACCGCTGAATCTCCAGCACCTGCTCCTGGCGGATCCTCTGAATCTCCTGGTTGGCTCGCTCAAGCTGCTCCTGCTGGGACTGCACCCGAGTCTGAAGCTGGCGAACATCGGCGCTGGAGGTGGAAGAAGTACTGTAGCCCTTCTGAGTCTTCCCAAAGTATCCAAGGCCATAGCGTCGACCTTCTTATTCCCGACAACCTGTAGGTAGACCTGGTTCGGGTCTACTTGAGGGCTGCTATCATCAGACAACGCAACACGCCTCTCCTCCAAAACACTCTCATAGTCCTCCTGATATCAAAATTTTCAGCTATTATTACTAAACAACTTTTATCATATTTTATAATAAATCAGATATATATAATATATAAACTTACAACTATCCTCTAGGCTTTGGGATCCGTAAATGTGCCGTCGGGATTTCGATGATACCTCAGCAGAAGGTCGTAGTTATTGGGCTGCGTACCCGTCTGCAAAGCCTGTATAAAAAGATACATTTACAATATTTAATATAATGAATTAATTAAACATAAAATTATACATGTTCAAATTAATTACTTACAATATTATTATCGACTTACAATCTCGGCCGCTTGTCGATTTACCGGCATAGACCCGCCTCGGTGCTTCGCTATACCAGTCGAAGGGCCTTCGAGCTTGCTCAATCTGTTCTGCCTGGCCTTCTTAGACTTCTCTACCTCCTCAGGCCGCTGAAATTCCACCAGCCATCTATTCCAGATCGTCTCCCCTACGCAGGAAGGTATCGTCCCATGCAGTCGATACGCCTTCCTCAACTCGTATATACGACTCTTATAAGAATCTTGCATCGCTATATAGAATGTCGTCTTGATGGCATTCTCGTCATATTTACTCATGTCCCACCACACAATCCCTACAAAAGAAATACAATTAGACAAAATAATTAATCGATTAACTAAACACAAATCAAAATCAATAAACAAAATTACCCTAAAACGAGGCCACCACGTCTGACGATGGCTGTTCGGGATGTGCTCGAATTTCCACCCTGATGGGTGGATACGAGACTCGGGTATAGTCCTCAAATAGGTCGGCAAGTCCTTCGACGGACTTCGTAACCTAAAAAATAATAGTTTATTTCAATCAACGGCAAATAATTAAATTATATTGAACACATAACAAAATTGATTAAAATGTTACTTACCTATTTCCGATCACGACTACCTCGATCCCAATAGTCCTGACCTTTGTACCGGGCGTGCTCCCCGCCTCATCAGATAGGGTAGGTGGAACGGTATCATCGAAATCCATGTCGGTGGCATCATCCTCATGGGTTCCCGAGGACAATGAGTCGAGAGAAATCCGACGATTATGAAGACCCCTGCCAGGCATCTAACATACAACATAGTTTTATTAATAAATAAAATTAATTTTATATATATATATATATATATATATATATATATATATATATATATATATATATATATGGGTGTGTGTCTGTATATGATTGTTCAGATTATCGCTAACACTCATAAAATCTTCAAACCTCAACCCTAACTTTCAGACTCATCTTCGTAGCTTTCTTCGTCTTCTTCAGTTAGATCTAGTTCATCGCTTTCTGACTCGTCTAGATCATTATTGACCGACTCGTCGTGTTCGTGATTGAGAGGGTCGTTTAATTGAAAGTCGACATCCTCTAATTATATTACAGGAAATGTTTCTACAACATCTTCTTGGAATGACTGTTGTTCGCAAGTTGCCCACCAATCTAGTTTGTCTCGCTTCAAACTCGGATACAAACTGTAGTGCACTTGAGTCGCTTGGGCTGCGAGTACAAATGGCTCGTATCGATTGAATTTACGTTTATGATTGATGTCAACGAGCTTATATTGAGGGTGAATTTTCGTGTCAGATGGAGTTGGATCAAACCACTCACATTTGAACAAGAGCGTCCTTCCGGTCGTCTGAAGCACGTGATACTCCAATTGAACCACTTCTAGAAGACAACCGTAATAATCCATGTAATCTAGCCCAAAACTTATTCCTCTTATACAAACTCCTGTGCTCGACGTTGATCGTTCAGAACCATACGAGAGCGTGTGAAATCGATATCCATTTATCTTACAACCGTTGAATGTGTTCACAACACGTGATGGGCCATACGTAATTGACCGTATATAATCGTCATTTACATTGTTCAAAGGATCTCGTGCCTACAATAATTTTATGTTTTAAAATGCTATAAGTTCGTTCAAACGTTCTTCACTTTCATTGGTTACCTTCAGAAGTTCTAGCCTTTCAATTTCGGCCAAAATATCTGTTCCAGAACGGACGTGGGGCGGCAGATCTTTAACCTTTCTATTTTTCCTAAAAAAATTTTTATCTTTACGAAGTCGATGATCACATTCTAGAAATTTATGATGGTTATCAAACCATGATTTTCATGCTCTTTTGCAGGGTAAAAGCGTCTGAACGGTCCTTGCAATACGGACAAGTCATTCGACCGGCCGTACTCCAACCGGACAACATCGAGTATGCAGAAAAGTCGCTAATGGTCCACATAAGGGCCGCTCGCAACTGAAAGTTTTGTTTTTTAGATACATCGTACGAGAGAGCACCGTCGGACCACAACTGCTTTAGCTCCTCAATCAATGGCTGTAGAAACATATCTAACTTATCTTTAGGGGTTTGTGGGCCCGGGAGGAGAATGATGAGAAACATGTACTGCTCTTTCATGCACATCCAGGGAGGCAAATTGTATGGTGTGACAATCACCGGCCACGACGAGTATTGTTTTCTAAAACTCCCAAAAGGTTGAAATCCGTCTGTACATAGACCCAATCTTACGTTTCGAGTTTCAGTGGCGAACTCTGGATGAGTTTGATCGAAGTGACTCCAAGCCTCAGGATCTGACGAGTGACGCATGACACCATCATCTATCGTTTGTTCTGCATGCCACCGCATATCCTTTGCCATTGTTTTAGATGCGTACAACCTCTGCAAGCGGGCCGTTAGAGGAAAGTAAAACATCCTCTTGTACAAACTAAGTTCGACTTGCGCCGTTTACCTTGTCCCTTCTTCGCGGGTTTGAACCGTGGATGATCACAAAACTTGCACTTATCCAGATTCAAATCATCCTTCCAATAAATCATGCAGTTCTTCACGCAGCAATCTGTCTTCTTTTCCGGTAACCCCACACCTCTCAACAACTTCTTACTTTCGTAGAAATTATCTACAACATTGTTGTATTCTGGCACGATCTCTTTGATTAAATCAATAAATTGATCATAACATTTCTGATAAATGCCATGTTCCGATTGAAAATTAATAAGACGAGCAACTAAAGACAACCGATTGTGTTTCTCGCAACCGGGATACATAGTTTTTTTGCAGCTTTCAGAATATCGAAAAATTTCTTCGCCTCGGGATTAAGTGATTCATCCAACTCAATATCATTTATATCGAAATTGGGACCGACAACATCTTGCACCATATCGACGTACGCATTTGATGATGATCCCCCGACTTCAATATCAGCAGGCGATGAGACGTGATCTATTTCCCCGTGATGAGTCCAAATGTAGTAATCAGCAATGAACCCTTTGGTACCGAGGTGACATTTTATCTCATCGATAGACCTATAACTAGAGTTCCTACACTTAATTCGTGGGCAAGAAACTTTCAGTTTATCACCGTCCCTCTCTGCAGAATATTTGCGTGAGTGCAAATTGTACGAAACTATCTACACCGGCCACGAACGCCAGATTTAGAAATCCGACAACATTCCATTTATACATCCAACTACAATCATCGGCCATCCTAATATTTTTGAGTGTTATTCGTGATTCTAGAATTACGAGAAGGTGGCAAAATTTCGACAGCATCACGAGAAGAATGAGTAATTCGAGTTATAATTGGTAAGGCTTCTATCCCATTCAAGAACGTGACATTTATTAGAATGTATTATCTTAAAATATGCATTTTTCTTAGATTCAAAATTTTGGCAGCATCTCCCCTCAGTTCTCGTAGTACACTTATATTTCAGTGCACCCGAGAACAATTAGAGAGATGCAGAAACCAAAATTTCAAAACTAAAAAAAAAACATACACATAAGATAACCATACTACAAATCACATTCTCAAACTGTTCAAAAATGGGACAATTCGAAATTTAGTATCAAACTCTATATTTGATACTAAATCTCAAACGGGTCTAAGGAATATTGGAATAATTCAAAATTTAGTTTCAAAATTTTCTATTTCATATTAATTCTCAATCGAGTGATATATATATAATTGATTCTCCACAACAATGTGAATATCCTCACTTTGCCAAGATTCCAAATAAGCAATTACCACCGTCACATTTTAAAAAATATTTTTAAAATTTTAATAAAACCACGTGACACCCTATCACGTTTTTTGAAAAAAATTTGAAAACCCGCTATTGGAGGGACAACACCTCCCGGCCGGCACCGTAACCCACGTCAACATCCGACGGTACACAACCAACAACACCAATGACAATAATATATACAAACAAAATTAAACACCGACCGATCACCACGGCCTCCCATGCATGTTAAATATACATTTTTTTAAATTCCGGCCGATCACCACGGCCTCCCATGCATGAATAATATATATACAATATATTGAGTGCATACATATATCACAATATAATTTGCCCCTAAAGTTTATCTAAATTTGAAAGCAGACCCTAACAATCTAAGTTAATACAATGAAACCCTAATTTCCTAACTATTTACTAAATTAACCCATAACTATCTAATTATATACTTTGTGTACGTATTTTCCTAAAAATTTATCAATTTAACCCTCATTTTGAAATTATTTACGATTAGACACCTATTTTAAAATCAATACTTCATTTCAAAATTAAACTCTATCTTGAAACCTAATTATTTTAACTAGAAAATAAAAGCAGAATTTTAAATAAATCTTTATTTAATTTAAAATTATATCAAAAACTATAAATTTATTTTCAAATTTCAATAAAAACAGAATGATTAACTACAATTTATATTAAAATTACTTAAATCCCAAATTTGATTTTAAAAAAAAAACACAAATTTTTATTAGGAAAAAAAAAAAGAAAACAGATTTTTATTTTAAAGAAAAACAGATTTTTATTTAAGAAAAAAAAAAGAAAACAAAATTTTATTTTATAAAAAAATAGATTTTTATTTTATATTTGCTAAATTAACGTATATTCTATAATTAATTCATAATATTAATAATTAATTCATAATAATTAACAAAATAATAACTATAAACCTTAAATAACCACAATTATATAACCATAATTGATAATTAAAAACTAATTAAATCTTAATTAAAAATAAAACCCTAATTATAAATTAGTTAAATAATTAACCTTAAATACTAATTAAATTTTAATTAACCTTAAATTACCACAATTATATAAAATAAATGAACAGTTTACATTAATTAACCACAAACCATTACATAAAATAAATAAGAAAAATTATAAAAATATTTACCTGGAAGAAGGCTAGCGGCGAGGCGGAGCAGCGGGGGAGGAGCGACGAGCGGCGGCTTCAGGCGACAAAGGCGGCGACGTCGACTTCCGTGGTGGTGGGCTACGACGACTGCGACGGCGACGGCTTCGGGCGACTTCCGTGGTGGTGGGCTACGACGACGAGAGGGAGCGGAGGGAGAATTTTCTTTTTTGTGTGTGTTTGACAGTGAATGAGGCGGGGAAGGAGGGAGCCGAAATTTTAGGTTAAAATACTGACGGCCAGGCCCGTCAGGATTCTCGATACATATACGCTGACGGGCAAGGCCGTCAGCATATATAATATTTTTTTAATCAAAAATTATATCCTGACGGGCATGCCCATCAGGATAATTACGCGGGATAAATTCCCGCTCTATCCTAAGAGGATGCTAACGAGGTTAATTGTTAACGGCCAAGACCGTCAGCAAACCCGACAGCAATATTTTCCGCCAGCAATTCTGCCAGCATTTCTGACGCCTTTTGACCGCCAGTATCGCCCTTTTTTTTTTTTTTTTTTTTTTTTTTTTTTTTTTTTTTTTTTGTAATGTCCATAACATTATGAAATACTATGTCATTCACAAACATATAAATAGTAATACAAAATTAATAAGATAGCACAAACACTTCTTAAGAACTCACATAGCAGCTTAATAACTTCAAAAAGTACTTTATAGACATAATTTAAAAGCACAACAAACATTTCATAAATTATTGGGGTTTCTTTGGTATACACTAGTTCACTCAAATCTTTTACACAAGTTCAAATAAGCACTGCCACACTCAAAAGAAAGCACTATTGTACTTACACAGAAGTACCTTCATTATTTATATTCTAATATATTATCACCTCTGCATACAATATAGGCTCCACAACATTATGAAATACACTATCATTCACAAACACATTAAACAACGATATAAGATAGCACAGTAACACTTCTTAATAAGAACTCGTAGAACACATATAAGAAAGCATTGGTCTATACAAGATCAAATAAAGAACTGTCACACATAAGAAAGCACTATTATAATAATACTAAAGCACTTTCATTTGCTCATTTAATATACAATTCATATCCACAACTTTATCAAAGAACACCAAAGCACTAGAGTTACGATTTAACAACATCCCAAGAATATATTCTAAATTACTAAAACTGGCTAAAATTAAAGTGAAAGAATTTAGACAAAATAATGTATCAG
Organism: Phtheirospermum japonicum; assembly: GCA_014905375.1. Taxonomy (NCBI): domain Eukaryota; kingdom Viridiplantae; phylum Streptophyta; class Magnoliopsida; order Lamiales; family Orobanchaceae; genus Phtheirospermum; species Phtheirospermum japonicum. The sequence continues at coordinate 259,934 of BMAC01000179.1, forward strand.
TGTGAAACATACAATAAATCCCCTAAGCATATTGATCACAGCGCTGCAACAAAAATGGCAAAGCAATTATTCTGGTTGATTGCACCTTCAGTGAACACAATTTATCTATACTTGAGCATTATTAACAAAGCGAAAAAAAATTCATTACGAGTGGTGGGAGGGGGGATTCTAGGGTTTGTATATATTTGAATTTAACAATTTAATAAACATAATTCGAACATGTATCAAACCATAAAAACACTTTTAATTATTAATGGCGGTTTTTGATCAGATTTAAATGGTATTCAAGAAAATCATGTATTTTTGAAGCCAGGCGACTCTTGAACATTTTAATTGAAGATATTTTGGTTCTTATAGTACAAATATTTTGAGAATCAATCATAGTCAAGCTCGAATTCGTACATTTTGTTGCAAGAATCTTTGTTCGCCTATGACCTTTCGACCAAAAACAATAATATATTTTTGGATTTTTCGTCAATGCCTTTGTGAATTCTCATTAATTCATCTTAGTTTTTTGTTTTTTCCTTGACGGGATTTCCAGAATTTGGAGTGGGACTAATCTATGGCTTCTTAGTGTATTCTCAAATGTGACATGTTGATTTTTGCTTTAAAAAAAAAATTAATTTAATAACATCCCTTGGATGAGATTAGATACTAACGTAGTTTTAGTCCCTAAATTCATATATAAGTGAGATTCACATTAGAACCAGGTCTATATATATAGATAGATATAATTTCTTATTTCACTTGATACTCGTATGACTTGCCAAAGGTGTGAACCAAGCCACCTAACTAACTCTCTTCAGTTGGCCATAGAAAGCTTGTTGCCCAACAGTTCCTTCATTCTTGCTCAAAATACAGGCATGATTTGGGTCTGTTTAACGTTTGATACAACAACTATATAACATATCTCCACCACAACCAAACCTTAATTAACCTTCTGTGTGTCCTTGGGTGAATAAAAATGGAACGTAGGAGTCAAGACGAAATTGAAGGCTTATCGTCCATGCAGATTGCAAGCAGTAATGGCTTCGGCCATAACGTCGAGTTCATGACCCAAGCTTATCTAAGAAATACCAACTCAGAAATCGATATCGAAGAAGAGATATCGAGCACAAGACAAGATCGTCCCCTCCCGATTTTTCTCAAGGTCGAATCTCTATCTCTACATTTGTATTATTGAACATATATATATATATATATATATATACACACACACATATTGTTCGGCTAAAATGTAGAATTCGTCCATTAACTTTTTTGGCTTGCCAAAATGGTTCACAAAATATAAGAGATTGTGAATTTAGTACACCAATTAAATATATAGTCCAATTTTAGGGATTTTGACTAAAAGCTGGTCAAAATTCATAGGGTTGCAAATATATCCCACCAATTAAAATTTTGACGTACATTTATCCAAAATCCTGGGTGTGTGATGTGCAATTTGCCGGCAAAAATTTCAATTTTGGGTGAAAATTAAATGTGCGATACAAATTTAATTGGTGAACTAAATATGTCACCCCCTATATCTAGCGATCCATTTTTGCCAAGTTCAAAAAATTAATGGAAGAATCGTGCATTTTAGCCGATATTATTTTAAAGTTGAATCACATTTTTTTCTTTGTATCTTTATTACAGTTTGCAGATGTGGAGTTTAAGGTAAAAGTTCATAATGCTTCGTCCGTGAACCCTGTTAAGGCCGTCGTGTCGAAAGTAGTTTCGCATGATTACAAGCAGATACTGAAAGGTATAACTGGAAGCATGGGCCCCGGTGAGATATTAGCCCTTATGGGCCCTTCTGGCAGTGGAAAAACAACTCTGTTAAAGATAATCGGAGGCAGATTGCAAGAAAACATTAAAGGAACAATTACCTACAACGATGTAGCGTATAGTCCGGCTCTAAAGAGAAGGTAATCAAACTGAAAAACAGAGAAAAAAGAAAGAAACAAAGTTCCATTCTTCTAATTAATATTGTCTTACAGGATCGGTTTCGTGACACAAGACGATGTCCTTTTCCCGCAACTGACTGTTGAAGAAACTCTAGTTTTTGCAGCATTTCTGAGGCTTCCCAGCCGAATGAGCCAACGCCAAAAGTACGAAAGGGTGGAGATGATTGTTAAGGAATTAGGCCTTGAAAGGTAAATTTTCGCTCAAAATTACTTTCTTATGATAAAATTTTATGGAAACTTGATTGATAGCACCATACGTATAGATGTCGGCACACCAGAGTTGGCGGTGGGTTCGTAAAAGGTATATCTGGTGGAGAAAGGAAAAGAACCAGTATAGGACATGAGATTTTGGTTGACCCTTCATTACTATTGCTAGATGAACCAACTTCGGGCCTCGACTCCACTTCAGCTAATCGGCTATTACAAATACTTCAAGGTCTTGCACAGGTTCAAACCAGCGAAAAATATATATACTGCGTAATTTATCACTCTAATTATGTTCTTCCTTAAAATTCTTGCACCACAAATTTTCTTATAATTTGCTACAAACTCAGCTACGAAAAATTTCAGTAGCTAAATCACAATTTAATTAACCACCTAATATCTATTACTTTTAACTTAGTAGTTAATAATAATTTTTGCTATTCAAAGAAGTTAGCATAATTTTTTTGGTAGTTAATTTGCTACTTATTTTATGCTATGACCAGTTTGTACCTATTTTTGTTTGTTTTGGTAATTGTTGCGTGCATGTTGATATTTTTATGAGCCCCTAGGCAGGAAGGACGATCATTACAACAATCCATCAGCCATCGAGCCGGATGTTTCACATGTTCGACAAGGTTCTTTTAATATCCGAAGGGCACCCGGTGTACTATGGGAAAGCCAGAGACTCAATGGAATATTTCTCGTGTTTGAGGTTCATTCCTGAGATCGCTATGAACCCTGCCGAGTTCTTGCTTGACTTGGCGACGGGACAAGTGAATGATATCAGTGTTCCTGATGAATTGTTTGCATCATCTCAAGAGCCTGCTGAGTTTGAAAAAGTTGTTATAAGAGTGAGCATTACTTTTAAATTTCCCATTTTCCTTTACAGTAAAACCTCGATAATTTATTACTCGATTAATTAATAACCTCACTTCAATAATAGTTTCCTCGTCTGCAGCATGTCAATTAATATCTCGATCATTTAATATTCTCGCTAAATTAATAAATTTTAGTAGTGCCAAAGCTATTAATTTATAGAGATTTTCCTGTTAAAAAATAAGGATAAATCGTGTTTTAATTTTTGGTTGTCGTTTATAGTATTTACAAGACAAGTATAAAGTCGAACTGGAGCCGAAAGAAAAGGAAGAGAATCATCAGACGCCAAAGGTGCCAGAGAGCCTCCAATTAGCTGTCCAAGTGAAGAAAGATTGGACTCTGTCTTGGTTTGAACAGTTTACGATAATTTTCAAGCGTACTTTCAAAGAACGATGGAGAGATTACTTTGATCACCTTCGGCTGATTCAGGCGTTTGGGGTTGCCCTTCTCTTAGGCCTTCTCTGGTGGAAATCCAACACTACAAACGAAGCTCACCTCAGAGATCAGGTAAACCAATATAGCTCAATTTGATCCTAATATTTCCCAAAAAAAAAAAATCATATTTATGGTTTATTTTCAGATTGGTTTGTTATTCTACATATGTATCTTCTGGACCTCGTCATCTATATTCGGAGCAGTATATGTGTTCCCGTTTGAGAAGATGTATTTGGTGAAAGAAAGAAAAGCGGATATGTACAGATTGAGCGTTTATTACGTTTGTAGCACGTTGTGCGACATGGTGGTTCATTTAATGTATCCCACATTCTTCATGTGTATTTTGTATTTCATGGCTGGATTCAAGAGAACAGTTGAATGTTTCTTCTTGACCTTATCCACAATACTCTTGATAGCTGTAACTAGCCAGGTATCATATAATTAATTCCTACTCTCTAATTTGTCTTTTTCTTTTTTTGGTAACTTCAAGTTTATTCAGTTGCTATAAATTAATGTTTGATCAGGGAGCAGGAGAACTGTTTGGGGCAGCAGTGATGAGCATCAAACGGTCCGGAATGATTGCTTCGCTAATACTAATGTTGTTTCTTCTGACTGGTGGATATTATGTTCAGGTATACAAATTGTGACACTAAATTTGAAATTTGAAAATGTCAGCAATTATAACTTTGTAATTCAGAACAGGGAAAATTAAAGGAGGCTATAAAAATAAATCATATTTTAAATATTAAGTACCAAAATTATCCAAATGCCAATATTATCCATTTCTCATTGACTAACAATAATCAGATGATTGTGTGTACCTATTGCAGCATATTCCGAAATTTATGCAGTGGCTCAAATACTTGTCGTTTATGTACTACGGGTTTAGGCTGCTGGTTAAGGTTCAATATTCAGGGGATCAGTTGTACGAGTGCGAAAGCAATGGTGGTTGCCGGAAGCTTCAAAGCTCGCCCTCGTTCGACACGGTGAATCTCGAAGGTGGACTGAAAGAGGTTTGGGTTTTGACAGCCATGGCGATAGCTTATCGGCTCGCTGCGTACGTTTGTCTACGCAGAAAAATTAACGTCTACCGTCTTTGAAAATGTGCAAAATCCTTTTTTTTTTTTTTTTTCCTTATTCCCGTATACATGCCTAAGGCTAAGAAAGAACAGAATATCTGACCAAGGATCGCAATTATTCGAATAGCTCCCATTATAATGAGTTCTCATTAGTGGGTAGCCAGGATGATCCTATATATACTTAAGAGGCATTATAAAATAAGAAAAGAATGAATATTGCGTGATATACAACAAATCTATCAAAATTGTACTAGGATGTTCTATGTTAATTACTTGTGTATATTGTAATGTGGTAAATATTGATAATATAACTCGCTCATTATCACTAAAAGCTGAAGCACATATACACTAATACAGGGATCAAACTAAATCAAAATAATATTGCCAATTGTAATAAAGAATAAACATGTAATCTATACATGACAACATATGCCCTTGAATAATAATTCCAATTTCAGAATTCGAAAAATCATGACACATAACATTATATGGCCAGGACAGATGACTCATATATCGATCAGCTTGGAGAGAAATACTATACGGTATACATAAAAGAATTAGTACAACAGTTCAAGATCATAATGTAAGAAGGTGATGATAAGAGGAATGTGAGACGCGCACTTGTCCGCTAGCAAAATTTTCCCGAACGAAATGGATATCTAATTCGACATTGTTTTGTGCGCTGGTGTTGAACGGGGTTGTTAGAGAGGCATATTGCACTAATGTTATCGCAGTAGACCAATATGGCCTTGTGGATAGGATAATGAAGCTCGAGAAGAAGGTTTCCTAGCCAACAAGACTCAGAAACTACATTGGCAACCCCACGGTATTCGGCTTCGGCACTTGAGCGAGATAATGTAGCTTGTCGTTTAGAGGACCACGAAACTAAGTCGTCCCCAAGAAATACACAGTAACCAGATAACGAGTGACGACAATTCCCAAGAAGTAGCTTAGCGGTCCTAGGTCTTTCATTGCAAATTCAGAACTAAGAAGGGTCAAGATGGAGTTGCGAAGAGCATCTGAGGACGTGGTTAGAATTATATCATCCACGTAAAGGAGAATGTATGTTGTGTGACTACCTCGATTATATATGAATAGAGAGTGATCAGACTTGCTGTGAGAAAAATCAATACTGGAAACGTAGTCTGCAAAGTGTTTGTACCAGGCTCGGGGAGCTTGCTTTAGCCCACACAAAGATTTCTTTAATAAACATACGTAGTCTGGATGTGAGCGGTCTCGAAAACCTATGGGTTGATGCATATAAGCTGTTTCTTTGAGATCTCCATGTAAGAAAGCATTCTTGACATCAAGTTGGTGAATTGGCCAAACTTTAGATAAGGCCAAGCTGAGGACTATGCAAATAGTGGTTGGTTTGACTACTGGGCTGAACGTGTCTCTGCAATCCACGCAAACCAGTTGAGTTTTTCCATCACCTAAAAGACGGGTTTTATACCTCTCAAAAGAACCATCAGATTTATTTTATGTTTAAAAATCAACATAGAACGAATCACATTAATGTTAGGGGGACGCGGGACTAACTCCCACGTCTTATTGTTAATCAAAAATCACGTGACGATTGATGATGGTTTTTTTTGATGAGATGTCGTAACATTTGTAACCTCGATGGTTTGACGGGTATCCTAAAAATACACAAGGGGTGGAATGAGATTGTAGTTTGTGAATTGAAGTTGATGGAAATAGTGGATAACATAAACAACCAAATATTTTAAGATGATAGTAAGTTGGGTTTTTTTGATATAGGATTTTGAGGGGAGAATTGTAGGCTATTAATTTATTTGGAAGTATGTTAAGAAGTTATGTGGCCATCTGTAATGCATGATGCCAAAGGGAATATGGGATGGATGCATGGACAACCAAAGTGCGAATCATGTTGTTAATGGTTCTAATTTTTCGTTCGGCTTTTCCATTTTGGGCAGATGTATGAGGACAAGATAAGCGAAAGGGTATACCATTTGTTTTGCAAAAATCCCAAAACGGCCTTTTCCAAAGAACCATCTGCCTTTTTCTTGATTCTAAAAATTCATTTATTACTGATGATGTTCATGTCATGGGAAAAAGGAACAAGAGTCCAAGTGTTGTTACTTGTTAAGGCCTGAAATTCATCATCCATGACTGCTTTCCAAAGAGGTTGAGATAAGGCTTCAGTGACAGAGAGAGGTTTAGTTAAGGTTGTTTGGGGTGTGACAAAAGCTTTTGGTTTAAAAATGCCATTTCTAGCCCTGGTAACCATAGAGTGTGTTGAGGTAGATTGAGGTGGATCTAGGATGGATGGAGCTAAGGTATTAGGTTGAGTGCAGCAGGTGATGAGGGAGTTTGATTGATGTTGGAATTATTGGTTGATGGTGGTGGGGGAGGAGAAGATGGAGTTATAGGAGTGTTATTTGAGTCAGGTGGGGGAAGAACCGGAAGTTGAGAGGATCTTTGATTTGGTGAATCAGGTGAGTCTGTAGAGAACATGGATTGATAAGGGAATTCTGGTTCATTAAAATCTGCTGTTCTAGAGATATAGAGTCTGCCAGATGGATGTAAACATTTTACCCTTTGTGATAAAGACTGTAACCTAGAAAGATGCATTTAGAACTTCTGAGTTGTAATTGGAAGAATTATAAGGCCTTAGGAAAGGAAAGAATGCACAACCAAAGGTTTCGAGAAATTTGTAGTCAGGGATCTTGAGGAACAGCTTTTGATAAGGAGAGATATTTTGTAGGACTGGTGTAGGGAGTCTGTTAATGAGATAGTGGCAGTATAAAATGCATCCCACCAGAACTGTGATGGGATATTTTCTTGGGCTAATAGAGAAAGGCCAATCTCAGTGCATGTTGATGTTTGCTTTCAACCAGTTCATTTTGAGGATGAGTATATGGGCAAGAATGTCTAAGTAAAATACCATGTGCCTGACAAAAGGAAGTGAGAGCTTTGTAATCACCCCCCATGTCACATTGTAAGGTCTTTAAGGAGCCAAAAAATTGTTTCTCTGCCATAGCTAGAGATTTGTGAAAAATGGATGCAACTTCTGATTTTTGAAACAAAGGAAAAAACCAAGAGTATCTTGTGGAATCATCTACAAACTGAACATAGTATTTATAACCATCAATGGAAATGGAAGAAGCAGGTCCCCAAACACCAGAGTGAACTAATTCCAATAATTTTGTGGTGTTGTGAATTACAGAAGAAAAATGCATTTGATGTTGTTTGCCTAGCTTTCAAGCTTCACAGAAAAGTACATTGTTCAAGGAGCATGTACATGCATTATTTGTAAAACCTTTTTCAAGGTATTATTACAAGGGTGGTCTAATCTATTATGCCATAAAGTTTCTTTGTTGCTGCAGTGTAGATGAGAGCATTGTTTTGAAGAAGTGCTAGACTGGGAAGAGGTTGATGCTTGAAAAGCCACTGAAGATTGGATTTGAGTAGGAGAGATGTGAGAGGTCAAGCTGATATAGGCCATCTTTAAGCTTGACCTTCAGGAGGATAGTGTGGGACTTCAGGTCCTTGACAAGGCAATGATTAGCATGGAATTCGATTAGAGCATGATTATCTTGTAGAAATTTAGATATGCTGAGCAGATTGTGAGTAATGTCAGGAACATTGAGGACATTTTTAAGAGACCATGAGTATGAGGGTAAAAGAGTGGGTACACTAGTGTTTCCAGTATGAGTAATAGGAACAGAACAACCATTACCAACAGTTAGGCTAGCCTTACCCTTATATGGAGTATGCAGCTTTAGGTTTCCCAGGTTAGATGTGATGTGATGAGTGGCTCCACTATCCAAGAACCACTCTGAGGAATCTTGACCATTGAAAGGAATTTGAGGAGACTGGGGATGATATTGATTTTCAGTTGAAGAATATAGTCCATAAGGATTGAGTGTATGAGCTTGTTGCTGATTTGAGGGATAAGCTGCATGAAAACCAGTAGGTATGGATGGATTAGTTCAAGTAAGTGCCAGAAAAGCCTGTGCTGATGGTTGCTGCATAGCAGGATTATAGATAGGTCCTGAAGATTCTAGTCCTTGAAAGTTGACATCAAATCGTTTGAAACATTTGTTGGCAATGTGGTTGTTTTTGCCACAAAATTGATAGATAACTTTGGCTCCTCCTTGGCCAAATCTGCCCCTGCCTTGGCATCTTCCAGTGTAACTAGCTCGAGATGAGCGAAATTCATGAGTAGATTTCTGTGCAGCTATGTGAGCTGAGGGATGTTCAGAAGTAGGGTTAGGTGCAACTGAAGACAATGAACTTTGTGTCTGAGCCAGACGCATTTCATGTGTTTGAAGGATGAACTGAACTTCTGACAGGGAGAGTGTATCACCACGGGTTGTGAGATTGACAATAACGTTTTCGTATTCAGGGCCGAGACCACCAAGGATGTACAAAATTAGGTCATCGTCCTTCAAATCCTGTCCTGCTGCTTGAATTTGATCAGCAATGTTCTTCATCTGCATGACAAATTCTTCAATGCTTTTATCTCCCTTTTTTTGAGACTGGAGCTGAAATCGAAGATTCATAGCTCTGGCCTTTGACTGAGAGCGAAAAAGGTTTTCAAAGGTGGTCCATATTTCAAACGCATGTGTACATCGACTAACATGCCCAAGCATACATTCAGAGATTGAACTGAGAAGCCAGCTCATGAGAAATTGGTCACGGCGATTCCAAACTGCAAATTCTGGATTTATCTCCATACCAACCCTAGCTTCCGGAATGATTGACTGATCTCCGAGCAGAATTTCGTCAAAGCCGTGTGATCGGACTGTAGCTAAAATTTGAGAACGCCAGTATGAGTAATTGTTACTATCTATATGAATTGTGAGAGTGTTTAGTGTTGGCAGATTTAGCGTCGCCATGGGTGAGTTTGAATGAAGCTTAAATCGAACAAAAGAGGAAAAATTGAAGATGAAGACGAAAAATTCGTCCGCAGAAATTTAAAGGACATAGAAATTGAAGAAATTACAGATATAATCAGAGGTACAAAGGGATTTGAAAGGGAAATCGCCATTGACGATGGACCAGGAAAATGAAAAAGGAACACGGAGATGACGAGCAACGAGAGAAGGCATAGCTCTGGATAACATGTTAATTGAGGATTGAAAATTAAAAAATAATTGTGGTAAATTGATCAATGAACTGATTACAGAGATAGGTATTTAAACACTACACACACTACAAGAAACGGCTCAACCACAATTAATAATTCTAACTGCAAGTTTGTTAACCTTAATAATAATTTGTTAGTCCTAACTGACTTTTAAAAAATTTGCCACGTAGGCTTAGCTGATATTTAATACGTAATGAAAATGTTGCAATTACTTACTTTGTACATACTAATTTCTATTTTAAGTTTCTTTAATTCAGCCTTGAGGATTACAAGAGATGACCAACGTGGAAATGATGAGCCAACACAAGCATCGCAAGATTGTCATGAAGAACAACCTAATATGAAGCAACATCCTGGCGACGGCAGTGGTTGTATTATTATTTCTGTTTGTATATATTTATTTAATGGTGTTAAGAACATTGTTAACTTAATTTCATGTTATCTTTGTAATCTTAAAAATTCAGCAGCATTATATATCATTATTATTTTTATAAATTTAATGTAGAGACATCTAAGAAGAAAGGAAGAGTGAAGACAACTGGAAATTCCATTAAAAAGGAGAGGCGTTAGAGTAGTAATGGAAAGTTGAACATTATCATTCACCCAATTCGGAAGCAAATAGTTGGCAAAAATGCCACACACCTCAAGACTAAAGCTTCTACTATTATTAAGTTGTACGCACCACTTAAGTATAATCGTTGGAAGCAAACTCCAGTAGATATCAAGAAGAAGTTATGGCTTGCATTGAAGGTAAAACTTATGAACATGATAATCATTATGTGACTGGTTTTATAATTATAGATTCAAATAACTAACATAATAATGTGTAGAAATAGAACCCAACACATAAAAAAGCCATAATTTGAATATGCTCAATGCATTTTACATTATAATCCTTATTGATGCAGATTCTGAAATTGCTCCTACATAGGCACTGACTTTGGAGAATGAACTATTCCTACTGGATGAGTTAAACTATGTGACATGTGTGTTAGGAAATCAACACTATTTTATATTTTAACAAAAAAAGAATTTCTAGAAAATGTTATATGTGCAAATAGTTATGGCTGTTTCACTGAGGACTGCCAGGCTGCAAGGAAAAACTCTTAGTTTTTATGCATTTCACAGAGGCAACTTAATGTCTTTTGTTCTAAAAAACTATATCATATTTTAGGATGATATTTATACTACTTTAAATTATTCAAGAGGTAAAAGTATTTTACTGAAAGTGTGATACTCATTTGCTATGTTTGGAGGAGGAGTTTTCCAATACTCTTATTTAAGTGATAGGAATGAAAAGGCTTAGTGGACTGTTCTTATTCAAGATTCATATTATATCAAGTGTTCTTGCACTTGGAGTTGGTGAGTCCTTATATAAGAACTTTATTTAGTCGCGTCGAGCGATTTCATGATTAGTACTATTAAGCGAGTTCACTTAAGTATGCTTGTCGGGTTATATATCTCTTAATTTATTTATTTTGTGGGTATCAGGTTGCAGCACTTGTGTTTTGTGTCATTTCAAAATTTATAGTCTACTTCAACCTGAACTCCCTCTTGTACATAAGTCTTACATTAATCTTGATGTTAGTATGGAGCTATGGTTTTTTTGCTGCTTGAGGACTCCAGGCATGTAATGCATGGAAAGGATTGTATGTCTTATTGATTCATTGAAATCAAATATTTAGTCAAGTGCTTTTCTTATCAAAATTAGCCGTCTCCTTTAAAACCCCCATATCATATGATCTTCATATGTGAATGTTTCATAATTCATCAAAATAGTAATATGTTCTCACTCAATAAAGCAAAGTCCTATTTATATTTTATTATTAAGACTTTCTTTTATCACCTTTATTATTAATTTTTTTTCCAGGTTTAGATTTTATTAGTGTTTTATGTTTTTTTTTTCATATAAAAAATTTCCACACTTTAAAGGAATTAAAATAAAATGAATAATGCTCTATTTTCTTATGTTTTTTATTATATATTTATTGTACACTTGTTTATAATAATATTTTTTGTATTTGTAGCAAAACCTTAATCTTCTGGAGTGTTGGAAAGCAAAAGCACAGGTTGTAGAGTGCTAAATCAGGTAAGGTAAAACATAGCTTTTCATATATTGAAGATGGTTTCACCAAATACATATATAGACTGAAACCCTAGCTTCCTAGCTGCTACAAAACAAAGGAGCAACGGATAATGAACAAGAACCGTTGATAAGGAATACAACTACACACAAAACCTAGGGTTGAGATTAACCTAGTACAAGGCAAGCATGTGCTCATGCATACGTCTGAAAAGGACAACAAAACATCACCCTTATTCCACCTTGTCAAGCTGAGTAGGATGGCTGAGCTGGCTTTAGTCAAGGTCATCTAACACACACCCCTCAATCCAATTCCGGTGAGGGTGTAATATGGAACATATTTTGAAACCGGATGAAAGATTGTCTGGACAAAGGTTTGGTTAGAATGTCTGCAACCTGATCATGTGTAGGAATGTGTTGAACACTGAGCTGACCTGAGCTTACCCTTTCTCTTACAAAATGCAAATCAATTTGCACATGCTTTATCCTGGAATGAAGGATTGGATTAGCAGCCAAGGCTTTAACACCAATATTATCTGTCCAAATCAAGGGAGTGGAGACAGTAGGCATTCTAATTTCATCCAAAAGATATTTGATCCAGATGATCTCTGATGCACAGTGTGATAAGCTTCTATACTCAGCCTCTGTGCTTGATTTGGAAACCGAAGCTTGTTTCTTTGAATACCAGGAAATTAAGTTTGAGCCTAAATAGACACAAAAACCTGTGATGGACCTCCTATCATCAATGTCTATGGCCCAATCTGCATCTGAGAAACCTGTTAATCTGCTGGACTTAGATTTAGTGAACAACAAGCCCAGATTTGAGGTGCCTGCAATGTACCTCAGAACTCTTTTAACAGCCTTCCAGTGAGTATCTAAAGGAGCCTGCATGAATTGACTTAACTTGTTCACACAAAACACAATGTCTGGTCTAGTAATGGTAAGATATTGCAGTCCTCCAATGATGCTTCTGTACAAGGTTGGATCAGAAAAGGGGCTGCCATTAAACTTTGACAAAGGAGGTGAAGAGATCATTGGTGTAATGCAGCCTTTAGCATTTGCCATATTAGCCCTATGTAAAAGGTCCTGAAGATATTGTTTCTGACACAAGTGCATGCCTGAGGGAGTGTGCTTGACCTCTATTCCCAAAAAATGATGAGCTATTCCCAAATCTTTTAGAGAGAACTCAGAGTCTAGTAACTTGATAAGAGAAGCAATTTCTTTATTATTACTGCCAGTGATGAGGATATCATCCACATAGACTAGAAGCACTGTGTAAGAATCTGGAGTAGCCCTGAAGAACAGTGAAGTGTCTGATTTAGAGTATTGAAATCCAATCTTGGTGAGGACTTGCTTGAGTTTGGAGTATCAGGCCCTTGGAGCCTGTTTTAAACCATAAATGACCTTATTCAGCTTGCAGACTAAACCTTGACTCCCTTGTTCAAAGCCTGGAGGTTGTTGCATGTAAATAACCTCTGTTAAATCACCATTCAGAAATGCATTGGTCACATATAGTTGTCTAACATCCCAACCACATGAGACAGCAATAGATAAGACAGTCCTTATAGTCACAGGCTTGACAACTGGACTAAAGGTCTCCTCATAATCAAATCCAGGTGTTTGTGTATAGCCCTTGGCCACAAGCCTTGCTTTATATCTTGCTACAGATCCATCTGCTGCACTTTTTATTTTGTATATCCACCTGCAACCAACTAGCTTCTTGCTAGGAGGTAAAGGAGTGAGCAGCCAAGTATGATTTCTGGAAAGAGCACTAAACTCAGAAAGCATATCCTGTTGCCAATGCTTGTGTTGAAGAGCCTCTTGTAGAGTTGTTGGTTCCTTGTCTTGAGAAACAAAAGTGGGGAAAACCCTGGGCTTCAAATGACCTATCTTAGCTCTTGTCTGCATTGAATGAGTATTAGTGGGAACTGAATCATGAGAAAGAGAAATATCACAGTGTTGTTCATTTTCTAATTGTGGCAATTGAACAGTTAAAGGAATGCTAGTGTGAGAGCCTGTAGTAGTCTGAGGAGAGATTGGAATAGGTGAAGTAGAAGAACTGGATGAGGGAGAGTGATTTGATTGATTTAGTGGACGGGAATTAGGAGAATGATGAACTGGAGAGGTTTGAATGCTAGCTGGAGAGGAATGAGTGTTGATGGAATTGACAGGGATGGTGGGGTTTAATTGAGTTGGAGCATCTTGATCAAGAAGAGGATAAAGACATGACAGTGAGCTATTTTGGGAAGTGTTGTTGTGTATTCCAGTGTTGGTTTTGGAAAAAGGAAAATGATCTTCAATAAAAATAACATGTCTATTTATTATCATTTTTCCAGAAGGAAGGAGCACTTTGTATCCTTTATAACCTGCACAGTAACCAAGAAAGGTGGATGGTACAGCTCTAGGCTCCAGTTTATTCTTGTTGTAAGGTCTAACATGAGGATAGCATAAACATCCAAAAACTCTAAGGTCAGGGTAAGCAAGTTTGAGCCCAAAGAGAACTTCAAATGGTGATTTGTAGTTGAGTTGTTTGCTAGGTGTCCTGTTTATAGTGTGCACAGCAGTGCTAAAGGCTTCCATCCAATAGGTTTTAGGAACCTTGGAATGAGCAAGAAGGGCCAGACCAGTCTCAACTACATGTCTGTGTTTCCTCTCAGCAACTCCATTCTGCTAAGAGGTGTATGGACAGGAAATTCTATAAGTGTGGGGTGGGTAAGTGGTTAGGGTCCGGGTTTTATGAAGCATGTTTTGTCTTTCTTAACTCGAGCCTTGGCGAAGTGACGCATTCTTGGAGAAGTGACGCTTACTATTTGCGCATTTATGTGGTTGAGTCGCTTTTGTGTCTTTTGTGTGTTTATTACATTATTGAACAACTCCACGTGCTTGGAAGTTTAAATAATTTACTTGTCGGGTTTTTGCATGTTTATGGCCTCTTGTGTGAGGGGTTGAATTTTTGTGCTCCGCCAAAAAACCACCTATATATATATATATATATATAATCAACATTTCTCGTGAAAATATTGCAAAGCTCTAAAAGCTCTTTTGATTTTGCTCCCAAATTCGGTGCAAACTAGTGAGTAGCTTTGTGTGATTTATCGGCTTGCTTGCATTTTTACGAAAATCGCATTGAAGAGGTTTGATGTTGCTCGTACATGATTGAATTTGAAAATGACCTCGAGGCACATATATCACCTTTATGCCGGCCATATTCATAAATGTAAGCTACTTTAATTATCCCAAATGAGCCCCCTTGAGCCTCTATCCCGTTTCTTGTTAGCCGAGCTCATTTTTAGCTCTTGAATCTTCATGTTGGTGGGGTGAGAGAGTGTGTTGATAGGTAATGAGAGATGTGTGGGAAATAAAGTGTGGGGTTTGGGTTTTGAGTTGCTTATACAAAAAAAAAATATAAAAGAAAATAACACTCCAACACAAATCACGAGAAGTGATAAAGCGTGCGTTCAAGTGAAAAGCCTAATTCAAAAAGGGCTAAGTTTAGAGAAAGAAACAAATTCAAAAAGCTTCTAAGTGTTGTGAAAAAAAAGCTGGGAAAGTGTGAAAAAGTACGAAATGGTTTCGAATGAAAAGTTGGGGAATTGGGAAAGGTGAAGCGATTTTAAGCTTCGGGTTTTAGATTTTAGGATTTTGTGTGTTAATTGATCACGTTTGATCGTGTGTTAGCCACTATATCCAAATGTTCCATACCTTACCAAAGAGCCAACATTACAACCCAAAATAAAGACCTCTTTCGATTCTTATTTAGTCATGTACTTGAGCAATTTCGAGCGTCCGATTTGTGGAATCTTGACAAGGTGCATGTAACGCACGACTTGAGCGTAAACACGTCCTATACACACTTGAGCGAATTGAGCGAACACCCTCGAAAGTCCCTTTGAGAGGAAGTCATCGATTTGGCTTGCATTTTATTAAGAGTAATACGAGCAATGCATGAAAATAGCGAGTCTACGTTGATACTATCACCATAATAATAAGGATAAGCACAAGGATTTTTCTCTTTATATAATGTTCATTGCATGTACACTCTCGATTCTTTTCGTTGTTCGAGGACGAACAAACCAATAAGTGTGGGGTAGTTATTTTGCATGTAATTGTGGCATTTTGTCTTGTGTTTTTAGTTAGAGTTTAGTGTTATTTGTAGTAGTTTGAGTCTTATTTTCTTAAGGTTTTAAATTATTCTATTATTTTTAGGTTTGAGATTGATTGGTGCGTTGTAATGATGAATCATGGGTTTTTGAGTCCAAATTCTTATGATGTAGGTGGCCAAAGGAGTTAGAGTTGCTCTAAGTCGCATTGGGATGTGCCTAAGATCGAGTCGAGACCTTAAAGTCCAAAATCCATGCCGAAACGAAGAAACTGAGCCGGAAGAAGCTGAGATCGACTGAAAAGCTACCGATCGACTGCCTGATCGACTTGCAGTCGATCGACTGCCCTTGCAAGAATCGACTGAAATGTTGAAAATCGACTCGATTCCAGGGACTTCCTCGAAATTGGCTCCTTTCCAAGAAGCAGTCGATCGACTGCCTGCTGCCCAATCGACTGGTGGTCGATCGACTGATATCGCCCGGATCGACTGATGTGCTCCAAGATCGACTCAATTCCAGAGATTTCTCGAAAATCGACACTTCTCCAAGAAGTAGTCGATCGAGCAGTCGATCGACTGGAAGTCCGGGAATCAGCGCGATTTAACAATTTTACCCCTACTAATAGCTATTTAAACCCCATTTTTAACCCCAAAGTGGAGATGAACTCATTCCCCAACTCTTGCATGAGCCTTGAGATTAATTTTCTCTCATTTTTCCTCTAGATCTACTTTCTCTCTCTTAGGTTTTGGATTTAATTTTCAAGCAACTTCCTTGGGTTTGTAAGCTCAAGATGAATCCAAATACTCCTTTGGATTAGTACTTTCATTTGTAATTCAAGATTTGGATTCTCCATTTAATTTAGTAAGCTTTCCTTTTAATTTCAAGCTTTGTTCTTCATTTCCATGCATGTTCTTCAATTTATGCTTTTTCTCTTAGCTACTTGATTCCATGATGAAACTTGTGAATTGACTATGGATTCTAGTTGAGTGACACGCCTAGACTATAGATCGGGTCCTTGATTGTCATGATTTTGAGTTTCTCTATTGCTTTATTTTGCATTAAGTTTCCATGCATAGTTTTAGGATGAATCCTAGATCTACTCTTCATTTCTTGTTATTTTCCTTCAAGATTTAAACTTTTACGTCAACTTTGATTGCTCTTCACATTCATGTCTTCAATTTTTGCTAATTTGCATTATTTAGGATTTTATGCATAGTTGTACCTTGTGCTTGCATGCTTGTACTTGGTGAAACAATGCATTTTCTTGCTTATTTCCTTTATTGCTTTGCATTTTCTATTTGAGGCATACGGCCAACTTGCATTTTCAATTTCTAGGATAGTTTAGCTATTTTAATTATTTTATTTTCATTTTTTCTTTATTTTTCAAGCTTGAAACACCTTGAAACTTGCAATTGAATCGAATTCCGATAATACCAAGCCAAATGAACCTTTTAATATCTTAAAACCACAAAAACTATAACTTCAGTTTCACTTGTTGGAGATCAAACTTATACAATCCATCACTAAGTTTCCCTTGAAGTAGAGTATCCCCCGTGACTTGATCCTTGACAAAACAAATAGAGGGATGAAATTCAAAAAAGACTTTATTATCTCTAGCAAATTGAGACACACTCAAGAGGTTTTTTGTGATACCAGGAACATGAAGGAGGTTATTAAGATGAAAAATGTGTTTTGAGGAAGGATAAGAGGATTTAAAAGTGGAATTGCCAACATTAGAAATGAACAAACCTGCTCTATTTCCAAGATGGAGTTGATTGGTGCCTTGATATTCTGAGGAGATGTTGAGGTTTGAAAGATCTGGAGTGCATGATTTGATGCTCCTGAGTCTGGTATCCAACTGTAGTCTGAGAGACTGTCCTGAGTGGCCACCATAGCAGACATTGGTGAGGAGTGAGGCCAGGACTGATTGTTTCTGTTGTTATTAAAGGGTCCTCTATTGAAGCCTTGATTGTTGTTGGAGTTGAAGCCCTCTGAGGATTTGGGATTGAAGTTGGGATCCATCCTATAGTAGCATTTAAAGGCTATGTGGTTAGTATAACCACAAATTTGACAAGCTGTTCTGCTGCTATTGTAGCTTCTACCTCCTCTGCCTATTGAGCCTCCTCTCCTGCCATTTCCTTTATTGGAAAAAGATCCTCTACCTCTCACATTATCCTTGTTGTAGCTCATATTATTCCAGTTCCCATTTTCCTTTTTGGCTTGACCATGAACTGCTATATTGGCTAATATTAGCACAGACTCATCAAACTGAGGATTAGAGGCCTCCAGCCTTGACTCAAAACTCAAAAGCAGGCTGCTTGCATCTTTGAAACTCCATTTGTCCGGGCTAGAGGTGATGGTGACAACCACTGGATCATATTCACTCCCCAAACCAGTCAGAGCATGCAGCAATTGATCAAAGTCCTCAACTTTGTGACCAGAAGCAGCCAAATTATCACAGCACACTTTGATTTTATTCAGGTATTCCCACATGGATAGGTTTCCCTTCTTCATTGTCTGCAGTTGGATCTTGTATTGCATAGTCTTTGCTCCAGATTATGCTGCAAAATGAGCTTCTAAGGTTTTCCACATCTCATGGCTTGTGGTGAGGCCCACCATAAGAATAAGAACACTCTCTGAGAGTGAAGAAAGCAGCCAAGAGGCCAACAACTGGTCCTGCCTTTGAAAAGCTTGAAACTTGGGATTGAGAACAACAAGACCTTCATGATTTTGGATGACTTTAGGTGGAATCTCAACTGTTCCATTTAGGTAAGACTCAAGCCCTAAGCCAGTGGCTGCGGCTAAGATCTGTTGCTTCCAGATCAGAAAATTATTTTCAGTAAGTTTGACTGAAACAAGTTGATGTTGTGGTTGTATTAAAGAGTGAGCAGCTAGGGAAACTGCTGGATTTTAAAAAACAGCAGCATTGGGATCAGTTTCGGATGTATTCATGGTTTCATTCATTTTTTGAGGTGAAACAAGAAAAGTGAAAAGGTGAAAGAGACTTTTCAGAACCAAGGCCCTAGGACCTTGGCTCTGATACCATGTTGGAAAGCAACAACACAGGTTGTAGAGTGCTAAAACAGGTAAGGTAAAACATAGCTTTTCATATATTGAAGATGGTTTCACCAAATACATATATAGACTGAAACCCTAGCTTCCTAGCTTCTACAAAACAAAGGATCAACGGATAATGAACAAGAACCAATGATAAGGAATACAGCTACACACAAAACCTAGGGTTGAGATTAACCTAGTACAAGGCAAGCATGTGCTCATGCATACGTCTGAAAAGGACAACAAAACATCACCCTTATTCCACCTTGTCAAGCTGAGTAGGATGGCTGAGCTGGCTTTAGTCAAGGTCATCTAACATGGAGAGTGATCAATTTATGAATAGAGTTTTTGAACAGTTGAATTGCCAATATAGAAGCTATCGGCATAATTTGCATTTGTACTATCTTGAAAATAAGGACAATGTGGAAATTTTACAAAAAAAAAAATCCTGATTCAGTAAGTCAAGATGATTGGCTAATGCTGATCAATTATTTTGAAAGTAACGAGTTCAAGGTACGTGAAAATTATATATAGATCAATTGATATATTATTTTATACCGCACATCATGATAATATTTACATAAACATTTTACCTATACAAAGAAGTTATACATGACTTCATGTTGAATGGTCTCGTGTTTATATATGCAGGAAGTTAGTGACTAAAACAAAAAAAAAATCAACAAAAGTTGGTGATGGCCCATACATGTGGGACAAAATCTATTGCTCAATATTTCATTGAAGAGGTTAGTGGTTTTAAGTAATCTTATAGTGGAATGAATTCATTTTTCTTGGTAACAATTATATTTTTCAGTGTGGTGTTGCTACTGAGAAAGAACCCTCACGAACATCTACATGGATAAAGATTCGATATAGTAACAAAGAAATGATTGGGTTGACAAAGAATCACGAGAAGCTTACGTAAGTTTGCAAAACCATTAATATTTATTTATCGGATCAGTTCAACTTATGAATACTAAATAATAAATGATTTAGGAAAGTATTATTTGACTAAAAAGTGAACCTACTTAAGATAATCAATATCCTATGAGCAATGATAAAGCTTTCATCGCGGTGCTTGGGCAAGAGAAGCCTAGTCGATTGCGTGGCTGTGGAGATGGCTTGAAACCACCTTTAAAAAGAGGACTGGGGATTAATGATGAACTATAAAATAAAAATGAAGAACTGAGAAATGAAGAAACATCTTTATGATTGCAGTCTTTAGAAGCCCAACTCAGTAATCAGAAAGCTCAATTGCAAGTTAAATTTGAAGCATAAGTGCAAGCTATTTTGAAGGCTCAACTTCATGCATTACTTCAAGATTTAAGTCAAACTAGCCAAGGCCTATCATCTAATGTGAGTGTATTAAATTCATGATTTATTACTAAAAATATTTCTTCTTTCTTGTAGATGGGACATTTTATAATCATAACTAAAGGTACCACTCTTAGAAAAATTGAAGAAATATATGTCTAAATGAGGGTATTTGTTGTAGCTGTTAGTTACCTAAAGATCGATTCTTTGGGATCCTTCCTTTCTTCAAACGAAAGGAACAGAGATAGAATCAGACCTGTTCCCGAAACACCTTTTTGGATATTCCCCAATGTCCCGGCTATTCACGGAACGTGAGAAGCAGATGATTAATCATCTACTTCCAGGAGAAATTAGAATTTATTGGGAATCCTACAAGACCGGTTCATTCTTTTTTCTCTAATAGGTGGTCAGAACTTCATCTAGGTTCGAATCCTACTGAGATTGATTCACAGTAGCAAATTAAAACTAGTGTTATGTCCAACATTGTTTCTTATCATTGTTATATATGGTTGTTTAGCAGAAAATAACTTATTTTTACACTAACCTTGTATAATTCTTCTAATGGATGTTAATTTATTTTTATCTCATTGCAGGTGTGAGAGCTCTTTTGGTCTGAAGGGATTGCCACTATATGAAGCACTTTAAACAAGTTTATACCTATGCTATTTATAGTTGTTTATTCGATCGTTTGACTTCAACTTTTATATGTTGGATACTTGTTTTAATCTTGCACTTCAGTTGGATACTTATGATAATAGAACTTCTTTTGATTTGGAATGGGATTTCTTAGATGGGATGCGATTATCTAATTATTTCTAGTACCTATTGCAAATCATAGAAATATACATGAAGATAAAAGTTTAAGAACAAAAATAAAATAACTACAAAAACTCATCATATCAACTTTAACTATTATAGCTATTTTCACAATAATATTTATTATTATTATTTAAATATATTTTTTTATTAATATTTATTCTTTAAAAAAACCTATTGTGACAACTAATACTAAGTTCGAATGACAACCATTGATTTGAGGCGTAGTGATAAAAATCATTTGACACTAAAACATGGATTATAGTGACAACCAATTTATATGACTAAAAGCCTATGTATTGTGGCAATTACAATAGTCGTCACTAAACTTTTAGTGACACTACTTGTAGTGACAATCAGTGACAATGTTATATATCGTCAGTAATTGATTATAGTGACGATATTAATATATATATTGTGACGAAATAAAGCGTCACTACAATTGCTTTTTCTTGTAGTGCTAAATTTATTCAAAACTTCCTTAATACTCTATACAAACTAAAACTAGACTAGTTTACCCTTGGTTACCAACGCCCTTATAGCTCGCATACAACACTCCTAACACTCTCAAATTATGATTAAATATTTTTGTCTAAAAACTCCACCCGATTTCCCAGCCCTGAATTCCAACAACAGGGTCTTTCCAAAGCAGTTTATAACTTGAAGTTGTACAGTAATATCTTGCAAATTCTCCACCAAGATCCTTCAACCCATCGGCTATAATTCGGTTTATTAGGGTTTTTCATTTCCACCAATCTTTTTAACTCAATGACATGTCAAGGTTTTCGAAGAGAAATCCCAAAACCAAGTAAGTTTTATTTCCACTAATTCATATGAGTAGTTGAGAATTTTAAATTTAATTGGTGGAACTAGGTTGATATATGATTTTGATATTCAATTTTTATTTACAATCCTTTTGATTTTTACCACATTCGATCGAATTGCATCAGCTTACCCATGGGGATGGATAACCCAACGAAGTAAATACAAAAATTCTAGTAAAATAATTTTTAATTTGGTTTAGCAGTTTTGAATTGGGTTTGGGGGTTGATTATTGTAATGGGTAGTTTGTAATTTTTGTTTTTCAACTTTTTTGAACTAATTTTCAGTTGTGTTTTTGTCTTTGTAGGTTTAAATCCATATCATTGTCAACTACTATGAATAATGTAGTTATTTCAGATACGTGAGTTGTCTGTTATTGATTCAAACTAATGCTTGAAATAATTAATTCAGAAATGTTATTATCGATTCCAAATTCAAGTTTATGGATTTTTTTTCATAAAAAGGTATCTTTCGTGACTGTAAGTTTGAACTCCTGTAGTTCTAAACTACTGCTGCCATATATGACAACTATTAGTAATATTTGTAATTTGTTTCATAAAATAATTATGGTTTTTGGGTTTGTAGGTTATGAATTGTTGTAATTCCAAACTACATTGTATGTACTTCTCAAATTACAGGTAATGAAATGTAATTTTGGAAGCATGTAATTATTTATTTAACCAGTATTCAATTCTCTTTTTATATATAGAATTTCACATATTTGTGCAGTATGATTTTCTAGTTTGTAATCTCTGCAAATTCCATTTTTTTTCTTATTGAATTTCTTGTATAGTTTTGAAAAAATTTGTGAGTAGTGTTAATTTGATACTTGAATCAAATTTGTAGTGTGTGATTCTTGTTTAGAGCAGCGTGGAATCGTCGTTGTAGAATTGGTGATACGGCTCTTAAATGGTTGATTTGTTTGATTTATCAGAGTAGTTTGGAATTGGTGGTATGGAGTTGGAATTTAAATAGAGTAGTTTGTAATTAATTTTCACGAATTGGTTCAATATGTGAGTAGTTTGTAATTCGATACTGCAATTCAACTTGTAGTGTGATTTGTGTGCAGAATAATATGGAGTTGTAGGTGTGGGAGTACAAATTATTTTGTATTTGATAATCGGAAGCCAAAGTAAATAGGTAGTTTATATTTGGGTCGGTAGTATTTTATTTTCTTTTTATGTCCAATCTCTCCGATTTGTTGTGTAGTTTGTGATCTAAGTGGGTAGTATATTTTTTCTTATTCAGTTCATTTTTTTCTCACGATTTTTTACTGCTTCGCTTGAGTTGAGTTCACCTAAATTTTTATATGAATCATGCTACTCAGGAATATGCCGAATCCAAACAAGAAAATGAAAAGCAGTAAGTATGAATCTTCGAAACTTTATATTATTAAGCATGATGAAAATGTCTATCGGGTGGTTGAATTTGTTGGGTAGTATGTAATTTTTTTTTTGTTTCAAGCCTGTATTTCGTCTTTGGATTTTACCCAAAACCAATTCGTAGTTTGAATTATTTTACCCAAAACCAATTCCTAGTTTGATTTTCATCCATTTAGAACAAAAATGGTTCTGATGTGTATAACATATATTGGCTAGTGTAGTGTTTACCTAATATTATTGAATTTAATATGGAATTGGTTGGTCATTTAATGGGTTTGATGTATATGTTGTTATTGATAAGACTTTTGGATGATCAGCTTATGAAATTAATTATTTTCCCTAAACTGATCGTTGTGGGGAAGTCATGACTTTCTATGAAAGTAATTTGTCTAATGAATGGCCTTTTTTCTTCTAAATAAGTCCAAGTACACAATAGTTTATTATTTGTTGGATACATCACAACAACTTAATAAGCCCAATATTTGGCTTCATTTCCTCTGAATAACTTCACACTACGTAACTGTATGAAACAACTAAGTAATCCCACATTGGTTGAAATTACATACCACTCCGCCGAATTTTTAAGAATTACATATTATTTCGCATAATTTTTAAGAAATTACATACTACACTTCAACATTTTTGGGAACTTCATATTACTTAGTCAAGTTTGATATTAAATTTAGAGTTCATCAAAATTGGGAAATTCATCAAAATCCAGGAAATTACATCCAAATTCGGGAAATTACATACTACTTCGCTGAATTATTAGTAAATTACATACCGCTTCACATAATTTTTGAGAAATTATATACTACTTCGCATAATTTCTGAGAGATTATTACATACTACAATTTATACAATTCCCATTCAAGAGTTTCATAGTTTGATACTAAGTTTGGAGTTCATCAAAACTGAGAAATTCATCAAAATTCAGGAAATTACATGAAAGCCTAGGAAATCACATACTACTTCGCAAAGATTTCAAAAATCATAAATTACACCGCAAAATCTAAAAAACTGCATATTGTCATTTTATACAACCCCCATTCAAGAATTCAATACTAGACCTCATGTATACAATCCATCATACTCTTGTTTTTTGTTGGAAATCAAACCCAATCAGAACTCGCCATGGTCGCCGAAAAACTCCATGCTCGACTCCAGTTTGAACCAATCATGTCGCACTCAGCCAAAAATCCAATCAGTACCCATGCCTGAACAAACCAAAACACACACACACAAAAAAAAAATCACCATCGCCTCCATTTCCGTTCGTAAACCTCAATTGTTGGTAGAAAATTCCGAGACCCATTTCCTTCGGACTTGTTGTGCGCTTCGTGTGCTCACCACCATGCATTGGTTTCTCCAGTTTATGGGTGTTGATGGAGACTACATCGTGAAAAGGTAAGGATGGATTGACAAATTAATCACGTCTGGGAGAGGGAGGGTTGGAAGAGGAGGCGCCTCCATTGGTGTCGTCGCTCACCCAGCGTTGATGGTGACAAGAGGATGGGTAGCAGTGGCAATTTGTTGATGTCGTGATTTTGGGGATGGAGAATGAAGATGTACGTTGAGATGAGAGATATAGTATAATTATATATATTAATTAGAGTTTTAAGGTGTAGAAGTAATTTTTATAGTTTAAATTTAATTTTTAATTAAATGAGAAGTATTTATCTTATATGAGAATAAAAGAGTCGTGGATTATACGATAAATGAGAATTAAGTTTTGATAATATATGAGAATTTTCCCGATTAGAATATCAATAGATTATTTGGAATAATATATTTACCTATAAACCGTATGATCAATGCCACTAAAATGAAAGCATAGAAAATTCAGAATCCACCATCGTGATTACTGTAAAAAAATGAACCTGGCTCGTGGGCCAGGCCAGCCCGACTCTTTTTAAGACGGGCTTGAACCTACATTTTACTGGCCCAAAAATTTGGGCCGGATTTAACCCGGCCCGGATGGCCTAATGGGCCGCTCAGACTTGGGTGATAGAAGCCCGAACTGTTTCTGGGCCCAAAAAAGGCCCGACATTTTTCTTTCTCGGTCTTGGGCCGTAACTTTTTTACTCGGTCTTGAGGCTTCAAAGTTTAATTGTTCACGCAAAGCAAATCACAAGCAAATGAAATTGGGGGAAATTGCTCAAACAACTCAAATCAGAGTCGTCTATCGCTCACTTTCTCTCAAACTCAATCTACCGCCCTCCTCCTCAGTCCCCATAAAGCTTGTTCTTGTTTACCACCCAAGCTGCTAAGCGCAGTCATAGTTTCGACCACCATATCTGTGCACTCACGGAGCTAACAGCAACCCACCATCACAGAACCGGACACAGTCAATTAATTCTACAGAGCCACCACCAATTTGATAGGTAATTCGAAGACCCTTCGATTTTTGTCTGGAAACTATATTTTTTTCTACAATCAATTCGATTTTTGAACAGGCCACAATCAATTAATTTTTTTCGGATCAGAGAATTGTTGAGTTGTTTGTTATGGGCTTTTGTCTT
The DNA here is from genome assembly GCA_014905375.1 of Phtheirospermum japonicum. Lineage (NCBI taxonomy): Eukaryota > Viridiplantae > Streptophyta > Magnoliopsida > Lamiales > Orobanchaceae > Phtheirospermum > Phtheirospermum japonicum. The sequence goes on from BMAC01000179.1 coordinate 285,689, forward strand.
CTTATAATTTTTTTTATCTGCTCTCATGATTTTATGAGATTAGGGTTCTGCTAGCATCCATAATTTTTTTTATCTGTTTATATACTAAAAGAAAAAAGATAGTCAATATCTGAAGATGGGAACTGAGATATTATAATTTGCTATAGAATATCTCCAAGTCAATCCCACAAAATCGGAATCACATAATGAGAGAAAGACAAATATGAATATAATGTCGTTAGTCCTATATAATATACCAGAGAAATTCTAAAGTGCACATGAAAACATGTAAATTAAGCTGCATGAGAAGTTGATGGTTTGCTAGTGTTTTTACTCTGATAGCTGAAAGAATAATGTGTCTAAACTTATCATTGATTTATGAAAATACATCCGTTGTCTTTTTGTTAATTTGAAGTGCCTAATATGTCAACTATAACTTTTTTTAGTATTTTGTAAGTCAACTCTATATGAAAATGAAAATTCATTCTCTGCCCATGATTTTTATATTTTTTATTCTGGAAAAATGACGTATAAGGAAAAAAGGATTGAACTATTTGAAAAAAAAAAACAAGTTTGCCGCAATCAAACGTTGAATTATATTCCTTCCGAACATTACTCATCTATATATGATGCGTATCATAGATTTATGGATTTAAGGTTTTCATCACATGCTCTTTATAATCAGATTTGAAGCAGCCTCTGGTACTTCTCGTACTTCATGAATTAATAATGAGATTAATATAGTTTTTTTTAATGGAGAACTAATAATGGAGTAATTGTTATTTACTGTATAATGATGTGTTTTGTGCATATGATGTTGGTGAGCCCATATGCATTATCTTTGGTGGTCATATAACATATACTATAGTGAGTTTTCGATTGCTTTCCTCGTTTGGCCACCCCTTTATTGTGATTTTATCTCACCCCTTTTGTTATTTAGCTTTCTTTTGCTATTTCACTTAATTGGACTAAAATGTTGGTATAAGAAGGCTTATGATCCCTTTTCTCCTCTCCGCCTTTTAATGAAATGTAACTTTGATTAAGAATAAATATTAAATCATAAATGAAAAAAGGTTTAGGCACACATTTAACATAATATGACACACACCACAAATTTCTCACATAAACAACTCAAAAACGCACATTGCACAGTTTTCGCACAATACATGTACACCCAAATTTGTAGATTCTCTCTTTTTTTTGGAGATAGGGGAATAAACTGATATTGATATCGAAGACGTATTTGAACCACTCAATAATAATAACGAAAGTGTCTTTACATGCTAATGCGAATGACTGATCTAATGTCAGTTGCTGTTTTTTTCTTTCAAAAATAGAGATATTTATTTATTTCTTTATTTTAAGGAAATCGATGAATTTTGAGAGTAATAGAATATGGGCAAGAATGTAATAATAATAATAATAACAATAATAATTCAATATAGAAATAGTAAAATAGTGACTCAATAAAAGTGGTGACTGAAATTGTGTAAGAAATGATTGATGATTTTATTTATTTATTTATTAAATAACTAATATTTTAAGAAGTGCGATGCATGGGTAGAGTAAATGTATTATTGATATTATTTCTTTTATTGTATGGTGAAGGAAGATACGAAAGGATATCTCAAAACTCAGACTTGTCCACATTCACTGTTATAAATTAATAGAGACCCTTTTGAAGACGGCAATTTATTAGGTGGACCTGGGTGCACCTTGCTAGGTGCACCCTGTTTTACGTGATGATATATGATAGTTATAAGTGATGATATGTGTGAAAGATTTAGAGTTTAGGGTTTACTTTTGCATTTTAGGGTTTAGTTTTACATTTTAGGGTTTAGTTTTTCATTTTTAGGGTTTAATATTTCATTTTAAGGTTTAGTTTTTTTATTTTTTTAATTTAATTTTCCATTTTATTTCTATCATTCTGCCTGTGTCAGTTATATGTAATGATATGTGTTAGTTATATGTGATGATATGTGTCAGTTATATGTGATGATATGCGATAGAAATTTAGGATTTAGAGTTTAATATTCAATTTCAGTGTTTAGTTTTTTATTTTATGGATTAATTTTTCATTTTTAGGGTTTAATTTATTGTTTTAGGTTTATTTTTTTAATTTTAAATTTTAGATTTAGAATTTCAATTACTTGTGATGATATGTACCAGTTATATGTGATGATATGTATCTGTTATATGTGATGATATGTACCAGTTATATGTGATGATATGTATCTGTTATATGTGATGATATGTACCAGTTATATACGATGATAAATTAAATTATAGGTGCACCTTATAAGGTGAACCTGAGTCCATGGTATACTGTTCAAAACTGTTCCTTTGAAGACCCTTTTAGTGCAGAAACAAGTTTAATATTTTCACTTTGGTTCAAATTGGCCCTTAAACTACATTTTCATAATATTTTAACATTTTAAGATCACGAATTTTATAGTATGTATTTTTAATTTTATTTTAATATTTTCACTTTGGTGAATAAACATCGATTCCCTCGACTTGTGACATTTTAAGCATTCCAATTACAACAGTTGCTTCAGAATCTACCTTTAGTATTGGTGGTCGGATCTTGCATAAGTATCAAAGTTGTTTGCTTCCTGAAACTGTGCAAACTCTCATTTGCACGCATAATTGGTTGCGTCCGAAGACTTACTATTAGTTCATAGCAAAAGTGCTAGAAAAGACAATCCACAAACATTCTTAAAGTCCAACAAAACGACATAGACATTCACAACAAAACCTATTTCACATGCCTACCAAAATAAATGACGAAAATGACTATACAGTGCATAAAACAAATAGAGAAAATAAACAAATTGAGAAAACAAAATCACAAATTAACAACAAAAACGTGATTGGAGTTTTGTATATGTATATCAAGACGAAAGACTGCAGTTCTTTATGACGGTAATTACAAGCAATTACAAATTTATTTGGGATAGGAGAAATTTAGGAAGGTTTTAAGGAATCTTCCAAGTAAATAGTCCATAATTTGATGGACGACCCATCAAATTACGCGTGAGAGCGTTTGTCCGAAGAACTCGTCCATCAAATTATGCTCTCACGCGCTCATCAGTGAAACTGTCAAACGGGCTGGCTGGCCAAGCCCAACTTATGGGTCACGGGCCAATTGGTGTGAGTGGGCTGGGCTAGGCCAAAATAAAATCGGGATTGTAATTTTCCATCTCAGCCAAGCCCAGACGGGCTACCGGACCAAGATCGGTCGGGTTGGGCTCAGCTGGAAAATTACAAGCCCGATTTTATTCACGCGCTCATCAGTGAAACTGTCAAACGGGCTGGCTGGCCAAGCCCAACTTATGGGCCACGGGCCAATTGGTGTGAGTGGGCTGGGCTGGGCTAGGCCAAAATAAAATCGGGATTGTAATTTTCCATCTCAGCCAAGCCCAGACAGGCTACCGCTACCGGACCAAGATCGGTCGGGTTGGGCTCAGCTGGAAAATTACAAGCCCGATTTTATTTTGGCCAGCCCACTCGCACCAATTAGCCCGTGGCCCATGGGTTGGGCTGGGCCAGCCCGCCCGTTTGACAGTTTCACCGATGAGCGCGTGAGAGCATAATTTGATGGATGAGTTCTTCGGACGGATGCTCTTACGCGTAATTTGACGAGTCGTCCATCAAATTATGCAAGATTCCTTAAAACCTTCCTAAATTTCTCCTATCTCAAATAAATTTGTAATTGCACTCAAATAAATTTGTAATTGCTTGCAATTACAGTCGTAAAGAACTGCAATCTTTCGTCTTGATATACATATACAAAACTGCGATCACGTTTTTTGATACCCCGATTCCCTTTGCTATATAAATTATAGAGAAGTAGCGCGATGAGGAGGGTGTTTGGAGAACCCCCTCCATCCGTTCAAGATGCCTCAAACCGGGTTCAAAATCTGAATTGATTGAAATGAACTTTTCATTTTCCTTTGATTTTATTTATTATAATTGTTGTTAATTTGTGATTTTGTTTTCTCTATTTGTTTTATGCACTGTATGTCCTTTTTGTGATTTATTTTGGTAGGCATGTCGAATAGGTTTTGTTGTGAATGTCTATGTCTTTTTGTTGGACTTTGAGAATGTTTGTGGATTGTCACTTTTGTATGAACTAATAGTAGATAATAGTAAATAGTGCATAATTTGATGGACGAGTTCTTCTGACGGATGCTCTCACACGTAATTTGATGACTCGTCCATCAAATTATACACTATTTACTTGGAAGATTCCTTAAAATCTTCCTAAATTTCTCCTGTCCCAAATAAATTTGTAATTGCTTGCAATTACCATCATAAAGAATTGCAATCTTTCGTCTTGATATATATATATATATATACTATATATATATATATATATATATATATGTATACACAAAACTCCGATCACGTTTTTTGATACCCTGATTCTCTTTGCTAATATATATATAAATTACAGAGAAGCAGCGCGATGAGGAGGGTGTTTGGAGCGAAGAAAGATAAAGAACCCCCTCCATCCGTCCAAGATGCGTCGGACCGGGTTCGAAATCTGAATTGATTGAAATTAATTTTTCATTTTCCTTTGATTTTATTCATTATTATTGTTATTATTATTGTTGTTAATTTGTGATTTTGTTTTCTCGATTTGTTTGTTTTCTTTTTTGTCATTTATTTTGGTAGGCATGTCGAATAAGTTTTGTTGTGAATGTCTATGTCGTTTTGTTGGACTTTAAGAATGTTTGTGGATTGTCTTTTCCATCACTTTTGCTATGAACTAATAGTAAGTCTGATTTTGGTTTAGATTTGGTTAGAAACTATTTCCCCATTTAGAAGAACAACAGCTTATGGAGTTATGAGTCATGCCTATTGGTCTGCATTTACCATGAATAAGTATAGATACTTAAATGCCATTGCTTGTTAGTGGGTTGATCGACACTATTGTGACTTAATAAAAGTTTCCACAATTAATTGTTGCTGACTGTTATGAGTATTATTCGACTTGTATATTTATGTCGACTGTGCTTCGTATCGTTGGTGCGTGTACTGTTTGATGGTATTATTAACATGGCTATGCTCGAAGCCTATGGAGGCTTATCTATTACGAGACAGGGAATTGAAATTGGTATACTGTACTGTACATATTTTTTTAACTCTGTATCATGAAGGGTAGGGGAGGGGTAGTGAGGGATTCAGACACTTCACCTAGTGAAAGGCATAAGGAACCCAAGGAAAAGAAATTCACTCTCCCGTATTTATTATAGTAATAAAATCGTGGAGAAGGAGAAGGAGAAGCACTCTTAATAATTTTTAAGATTATTCTGGTAGATGTAGTGCAAGATTGTTTCTCATGGTAGATGCAGGGGTGTTCATTTTTCAAATGGATTCGAATTTCAGTTTCAAGTTAAGGTTTTTGAATTTAGCATTGAGTTCTGAATCAATTCGAATTTTGAATGAGTGTTCAAATCGAATTACGGATTGGGAGATTTATAGACGATTTTGGATTTTCTATTGATTTGAAATCGAAAAATCGAATTCGATTAAATTCAATTTGAACTTAATCGAATTAGTACTGAATTTTCAATTGGGATTGTAAAATGTTTTTTTGAGTGATTCGATTTGAGAAAGTGGAAGAATTCAATTTTTGATTCGATGAACACACCTAGATAGGTGGTCACCTTGTGAGTGAACTTGTTGAACGAATCAATTGTATCTTTGTTTCACACAGTTGTGTAACTACTGACACAACTGACTAGAGGCACCAAGTCATTTTTTTTGTTGTAGTCCCTTGCCGGTATAATCTATCTTGACATGCCTTTGAGCACATCGTCAGTTGTGGTTTGTGTGTGAGAGTCAACAGCCATGTATGTTGCATGGATACGGGTATGGGTATCGTATTTGTATCCGACATGATATGGATACGGCGATACGATTTTTTTTTTTTTTGAAAATGTAGAACACGATATGCCTAGGATACAACTATTATTAAAATATTCAAAAATATTATTTAATATTTATTTATATATATTTATTTAAATTAGTATGAAAATTTCAAAATTCTAAAGATAAAATGCCATATTAATTATTAAACTGATCTCAGCCCACATAACTTATCCCAACAAATCGAAGTAGACAAAAAAATTAAAAAAGTAAAATAAAATTGAAGTAGCCTAGCATTCTCGTGTGAGAGCCAGAGCGAGACATGTCTATTCCGGGCGCCTGCGCCGGCGAACTCTGGTGCCGTGGAAAGTCGACTGTTAGCGAGCGAAAGGGTAACCCAGGGCGCGTGAGCTTCTCAAGAGACACTTGCGTGCGAAGAGAATTTGCATAGGACTGTGAATTAGGGTTTTAATTTGGCTGTGAGGAAGAGAGGAAGAGGGATAAGTTAGGCTTCATTTAATTTAACCCCCTCGAAAAATTTTACTTTTTCGAATTTCCCCCCACCTTATCCACAAAAACGCACCCAGGATTTTTTTTTTAGTATCTATATCCGATACTCCCAAAAATGTTTTTCTGGAGTATCTGTGCTACATAGACGTCTAGGTTTGCACATGTATATTAAGTTTTTGCATGATGAGCGTATTCATATTTTCTCCTGCTTTCATATTCTTAAAAATAATATAAAAATATGAATAGTCTTAATTTGTCGTGTGAAAGTCAACTGTCATGGGTTTGAAGCACAACCTTGAAGGTCAAGGTTTGTGCATGGAGAGGCTTTGGCTGATGAGTGTATTCATATTTTCTCCTACTTTCACATTTTCAATATATATATATATATATAATTTGTCGTGTGAAAGTCAACTGTCATGGGTTTGAAGCACAACCTTGAAGGTCAAGGTTTGTGCATGGAGAGGCTTTGGCTGATGAGTGTATTCATATTTTCTCCTACTTTCACATTTTCAATATATATATATATATATATATTTATGCATACACTCGTCATGCTAAAACCTTATCCCCATGCACAAATCTTGACCTTCTAGGTTTGTGCTCCAAAACCATGGCAGTTGAATTTCACACGACAAACTACAATCGGTGATGTACTCAAAGATGTATGCCAAGATTCATTCGGTCAGCAAGGACTACAACAAGAAAAATGACTTCAAGACAGAGTTTACCGTTAAAGACTACAACAAGAAAAATGACTTCAAGACAGAGTTTACCGTTAAAGACTACAACAAGAAAAATGACTTGGTGTCCCGGGTGCAACTGCGTCCAACAAAGATAACACTTTGGTCAATGAGTACATTCACAAGTTGACTTGACCCCTGAGGAGACACAACTTGCACCATATCAACTTGGGTCGGTATGATACGCTGCTAAGCTGAGCATCTGAACACTTATCACATTATTTTGATATGAGACATATCCAACTTTGAACGATATAATTTATGTGCGTTGGAGGGACTCGTTTATTATGCCTTCTTCCCCTCTCAAATTATGGAAGGCATCACACCTTCCCACCACTCCAGTGACCTCTCCTCTCTATTCTATCCACCCAGTTACTAACTAAACACATTCTAAATTTTTACAATTTGTCTTCGCCGATGTGCTTGGGAAATGGTTGTGATAGGTTCTTTGTGTTTCTATTTTCTTTAAATATTTTTTCCTTTTATTCCTCGCTGCATTTGAGTTGTTAAACCATCTCTATGAATTTCAGATCAATAAAAGAGGTGATAACGTCGATGAGAAGATAAAGAAACTTGATGCAGAATTAGCAAGATATAAAGAGCAGATCAAGAAGACCCGACCGGGTCCAGCTCAAGAAGCTGTCAAAGCTAGAGCCATGAGGGTTCTTAAGCAAAAACGAATGTAAGTTATTTTGTCATTTCATCTTAGTCACAATGGATACTATTTACACATTTGTGTAACTTATGGAAAATTCGCTTCATGTTAATGTCTGCATGTGGTATCTACATATTGTAGCTGCTTAGTCGTGGAATTACTGTGACAGGTTAACTGAGGTTTACTATGTCCGATCAGTCTTGTTTTTTATATCTTGGATAACGAACTTGAAATGCGTTGGAACATAGCATCAATTTAGAGTAATGAACTTGTTGAAGTAGGTTGCCATGTTCTAGATTGGGATTTTGACATAGTTTTCCATGTCAAATAGAAAGTCGTGAATATGTTAAAAATATGAGCTGACAACTTAAGAATTTGTTTCGGATCGAGGAACTTCTGTTCACCAAATTAATGAGTAAATACATCTTGAAGATGATAAGTGTGGATCCGATAATGTATAATGCTGGATAAGAATTTCTGAATACTCTGAGTTCACCATATTGGGCGTGATTGTTGTAGTTCAGTGATTGTTGTAGTTCAGGCATAGTTGAAAAAGGCGAGAGGCGCACCTAGGCCAAAGCCTTCTGGAGCCTGAGGCGCAAGGCGCACGGCTAGGCGCGCGCCTTTTGCACAAAAGGCGCAAATTTTAAAAAATTCAAAAATATATTAACTTTGTTTTTAGATTACAAATAAACAACTACAGGGTAAAAATAGTTATATTTCAAAAAAAAATTTATTCATGGTAACCCAGAAGAGCAAACCAAAAATTAAACACAAAAGTTATAACAATTATTATGACATGATAACAACTATTATATTCATTTGGGATGTTAATAAGTGTGAATAAGTTCTTAAATTACAAAAAAAAAAAAAAAATTGAGCATGTTTGCCAGGCGCGCCTAGGCGCAAAAAAGGCGCACTAAGGCGCACAGGCGCACTAAGGCGCAAAAAAGGCGCGCCTTTCGCACAGCGCCCGCCTTTTGGCTGGATAGGCGTTTGGGCCATCGCCCTGAGCGCCTCGCGCCTTAGGCGCGCCTTTTTCAACTATGAGTTCAGGACTCTGATTTGGTGGTGCAAGCCGCTGTATGCTGTTTGAGAAATAGTATTGTAACTTGGTAACTGTGGAAATGTATTATAAAGTACAGTTGTGCTTTCATTAGATCTTTGTCTGGAAAGGAGATGCTTTGAAGCTACATTTGGAACTGAAAACATTTACTAATACATATAATTGACAGGGTTATGTGTCACTAGTTCATATGTTGTCATTTTGTATGTAAAGCGTGACTTGTAAAAACTTGTGTTCTAGCTTTTAGGTAGATTTAGGTAGAGGTAAGGAATGTTTTGTAAATGTCCAAAGATTTATATGGATTTGTTAGCCGCATTTCTAGATTGATTTAAGCTGAGATGATGAATTAGTTACAGAACACAATTTCTCGAGAAAATTAATTAACTCACAACATATTAAATTTTACTGTCGCTTCATACAACTCGACAACTGTGGCCAGAAAGTTTACTGATGTTTGGGACAGTTTTCCCTTCGGTCATGTCAGATTGTAAAAGCCCCCTTGATTGGAAAGTCTTTACCAAAGCAAAGGGAGAATAGGGTAATTTATAACTGTATATAAATATTACAGGCAGAAAAGTTCCCGCAACAAATATTTTTAATTTTTTTTGAGGGTATGCATTGATTTAAGAAATGAGAAAAGTTTAAG
>BMAC01000179.1:303683-332771 GCA_014905375.1 Phtheirospermum japonicum
GATTTTTTTTTTTTAATGTGGACGGAGCCCAAATTCACATTCAACCCGAATTTGTTAAACTAATTCGAGTGCAAGATCTTCGAGAGATAAAGCTTTTGCCAAAAAGTAAATTAAAACTGTTAATATACAACTAATTATGCATATAAAGTATTTAGAATCACTAATGTGTAAAACTTACACTGTGTGTGGTATCCAAGAATATACATTTGCAATTGTCATCAACATCTTGTGCATGATTTAGAACCAACACATATGCGTCAATAACATTAGTAAACACCCACTGTTTTTGATTTAATGATAACATCTCTTTCTTTGAAATAGTGCGACCATCATTTAGAAAGAGGACATTGAGTCGAAATTTTAGTTTCCTCTTTTCAAAATTAAAATCAAGTTTAAACAATGCGCATCTACATTCTGAAAACAAGTTCGCCCACAAGAGAACGGGGTCACTGTAGTCCGACAAGTTAAACCGAGTCGATTCTCTTGAGGAGTGGAAATTCGGAATTGATGGAGTTTATCATAAGAAACAAAAGTTCTAATACTAAACACGCGAACAAAAGGGGGGTTTTGAGTTGAAGATTGAACAACTAAGTTTTAAAACTATTCTTCCAACGAGAGTGACAATCTCTTTGCAAGAACTTAACAACTAATATATAAACTCAGTTATAAGCTATTAAGAACTTAACGTAAAGGATATAACACTACTTATCATTTATGCATTTGATCGAACACTTAGAGTTCATTAACCAATTATAAATCTAATAATATCAAACACTAAACTAACAACCAAACCATAATGAAAGAGATTAACAAATTCACCAACACAATGCTTATCATAAAAACCAAATCATTCATAAGGAATTCAGAAATAATGACCTATTACTCAATCCAAACAAGAATTACTACTTAAAAGATTCAAAACCACAAAGTAAATATAGAGTTTAGAGATTACTAAATTCGAACGAAAGTACGATCAACTAGAGAAGTGAAATCTATACTATCTCCAGCGATTCCGGAGAAGAGATACTCTATGCAACGAATCTGGAAGCTTGTCACGAACTCCCGATTCCCATGATGAAAGATTACTAACGGACCAATAAAATGTCTATAGTATTTGCCATAAAGGGTATATCGAATCATTCTCTCCATGCCGAATGCAAGAGAGAGATGTGTCAAATCTTTCCCGGTTGGGGTCTTTTTCTTCTCTGACATTTTCTCCCTGTTTAAGCTTCAAAAACCCATTCGTAACTGAAAGATCTTTCCAAATTTGAGTTTGTAATGCCTCAATCCGGTTGGATGATCAGAAGAATCCGACCGGATAAAAGTTTCTGTCAGCCATTCTGGTAGGATATCAGATCCATCCGACCGGATGTTAGTCTAGTAGGTTTTTCCGGCAGGTCATCCGATCGGTGCGAGTTTAGGGGGTGATCCGGTCGGATGTCAGATCCATCCGACCAGATAAGTGACCTTGTGGCTACTTTTGGGCATTAACTTTCTCGTTCTTGTCTCCTGGGCTCGTTAAACGATTTAGCTGAATGAGAAAACACAAAAATCATCTGAAAAAGGACCAATTATCGATCGATAAGTCGGAAAGTTAAGTAAAAGTCCAAAGAATCCAAATTATGCAAAATAGACTAATCTTAACCAAAAAAAGATAACAAAAAGACTCAAACATGACTCAGAATATATACAAAAATCATGACAAATACGTGCGAATCAACCAAAATGGCTGAAAATGTTCTCTTGAATGAACTTGAGCACGAACTCAGAATTAGCCTTTCTAGTTGGAATTGCCTCCACCCATTCTGACACATAGTCAACACAAACGAGTATGTACTCGTGTTCTCTGCTTTTATGGAAATGGGCCCATGAAATCGATGCCCCACACATTGAAGATTTTGATCACTTGGTTCAGAACCAAGGGCATTTTATTCTTTTTCCCTATTGTGCCCGACCTTTGACAATTGTCACACATCTTGCAATATTAGTATGCATCGGCGAAGAGTGAGGGCCAATAAAAACCGGATTGGAGAACTTTGAATGCTGTCTTTTGACTTCCGAAATGTCCTCCCTTGTCATGGAAAAACCTCAATACATCGATCTTTTCTTCATCCGGAATGCATCTACGATAAAGTCCATCCTTGCAGCGCTTGTACAAGTACGGGTCATCCCAAAAGAAGCTCCTGCATCTAAATAAAAACCTCTTCCTTTCTTAGGTAGAAAGGTGGTTAGTAATGATATTGCATGCAAGGTAATTTACAAAGTCAGCATACCAAGGTTCATCAATTTTTCAATAGCGTTAGCATCCTCATAAGGAGAAATGTCATCGATGAGTTTATTCTTGCTAGACTCACTATCTCCTAACATGCGAGACAAATAATCGGCAACCACATTTTCGCACCCTTTTCTATCCTTAATATAGAAAAAGAAGAATCCAACGAACCAACCTCGGATTACTTTTAACTTTAGCAAATAAATGGCATAAAGTCGCATGATCGGTATGCACAATTATTTTAGAGCCAACAATATAAGAACGGAACTTATCTAATGAAAACACAACAACAAAAAGTTCAAGTTCAATAGTAGTATAGTTGTGTTGGGCACTATTTAACATGAAACTAGCATAATAGATAACCCTTAGCAACTTATCAACACGTTACCCCAAGACTGTCCCTACCGCGTCGTTCGACGCATCACACATAATCTCAAACGGAAGGGACTAATTAGGTGCAACAACAAATGGTGCCTGTGTGAGTTTTTCTTTCAAAACATTAAAAGCATTATGACATTCATCATCAAACTCAAATGGCACATCTTTACTCAATAATTTACACAATGGGTGGCAAATCCTAGAAAAATCTTTTATGAAACGCCGATAAAAACCCGCGTGTCCCAGAAAACTTCTAATTCCTTTGACATCTCTAGGGGGCAGAAGGGTTTCAATAACATCTATCTTTGATTTATCAATTTCCAACCCCTTGTTCAACACCACATGACCAAGTACAATTCCACTTTTCACCATAAAATTCAATTTTTTCCAACTCAAGGTTAGACAAGACTCAACACATCGCTCAAGCACTTTAGAAAAATTATTTAAACAATTAGAGAAGGATGAGCCATATATCGAAAAATCATCCATGAAGACCTCGAGAAATTCATCAATGAACTCGGTGAAGATGGAGAGCATGCATCTTTGAAAAGTCGCTGGGGCATTGCATAAGCCGAACGACATCCTCTGGTAGGCATACGTGCCAAAAGGGTATGTGATGTTGTCTTCTTTTGATGTACCGGAGCTATCGCTAGTTGGTAATACCCCGAGAGGCCATCCAAAAAGCAATAGTATTTGTGTCCCGCTAGCTTGTCGAGCAATTGGTCCATGAATGCTAGTGGAAAGTGGTCCTTCCTCATCGCAGCATTGAGTTTTCGGTAATCGATGTATATGCGCCACCTGGTGGTTAGGTGCGTTGGAAGAATCTCTCCCTTATCATTTTCCACAACTGTAATGCCTCCTTTCTTTGGAATGACGTGCACTGGGCTAACCCATTCACTATCTGCCACGGGGCAGATGATTCCCTTGTCAATGAGCTAGGAAATTTCTTTCTTGACTACCTCCATGAGCGTAGGGTTTAAACGTCTTTGTCCGTCTCTTATCGGTTTTAATTCTTCTTCTAACTCGATCTGGTGCATGCATGTGACTGGGCTTATTCCTTTAATGTCTTCGATGCTCCAACCAATGGCTTGCTTGTACTTTTTGAGCACCTTGATCAACTCTTTTTCTTCGTTCTCCTCTAACTCCGCAAAAATTATCATGAGTTTTCTCTCGTTGGCTTCAAGAAAGACATATTTGAGGTGGATCAGAAGTGGCTTCAATTCCAATTTAGGTTCCAGTACTGGCCCAATTGATGTTTCGCCCATATCTTCTTCCTCAATCACACATAGATCAACTACCCCCTCCGCACACGAGTTAAAGTCGTCATCCTAGGCGTTCAACTCTTCTAAAGGGACGACACCGAATAACTCACTCACACATTGGTCCACAGGATCAAGATAAGAGCAATCAGGACCCAACAAAGGTGATGGGGCGTTCTGGATGTCTCTGAACAAAAATGTAACTGATTCGTCAAACACGAAAAGGGTCATTATTCCTCATCGCACATCGATCATGGTATGCGATGTTTCCATGAATGGTCTGCCCAAAAGGATAGTGTGCTCCTTGCTTGATTTGGTCACCTCCCCAGCGTCCAGTATCACAAAGTCCACGGGGACCACTAAAGAGCTGACTTCCACCAAAACATCTTCGACCACTCCCAGTGGATATCTTACCAAACGGTTGGCTAGTTGAATTCGTATGCTTATTTCTTTCATCTCCCCAAGTTTGAACTATTTGTAAAGGGCATGGGGCATCAAGTTGATCCCTGCCCCCAAATCGAGCATTCTTCGTGCTTTCTGTCCATTCCTGAGAGTTATCGTGATGCAAAAAGTCCCTGGATTTCTCACTTTCGATGGTAGTGGATGTTGACAAATGGCACTCACTTCTTTCGATAACACCACCCGCTCGTTTGTTTCCAACCGTCTCTCTTTTGATGCGAGTTCCTTGAAAAATTTGACGAAAGCCGACATTGATTTGATCATGTCAAGAAGTGGAAGGTTGACGTTCACGTTCTTCAGCATTTTATAGAGTTCCATGAATTTCTTGTTCTCCTTTGTTGACTTAAGGTGATTTGGGAATGTTACGGGTTCATGTATGACTCGTTGTGGCTTAGAAATGTTGGAATTGGCTTGTTCAAGGATGGTATCCAGACGGGTACCAGTCCTCATCCGGTCGGATGAAGCTTCTGTCTGGTTTTCCGATCGGATATTACCGTCTATTTGGTCGGCATCTTCCTTCTGTCCTCTCATCCGATCGGATTCATGATCTATCCGACCGGACAATTCTTTCTCTTCTCGATTCTGGTCGTATTCTTCGCCCATTCGACCGGAAAATTCTTTATGTACTCCCATCTGATCGGATTCTTGGGTTATCCAGTCAGATCTTTTGCCCGCGCTTTCTTTTCTATAATCGGCACCCTTGGATTGAAAAATCTCGATAAGCAAACTGGAACATATGGATTTTCGGATCCATTGCCACCTTTTTGCCGTTCAAAGGAGGCACATCAACCTTAGGTTCTTTTTCTTTCAAACTTTGTTCGTTCTCAAAGTCTTCCACCTCCAACTCCCCGATCTCGTTATCAACCTTCTTCCCTCCCCGAAGTACATGTATCGCCATTGATTGTTCGGGTTGACTGGGCAATGTTTCGGGGTCGGATCCGCATTTTGCTAATGACGCGAAGATTTATCCCACCATCATTTCCAACTTATCAAGTTATTTCTTTGTAAGCTTATATTCCTCGATGGTACGAAGAGTCTCTTCTCAATTACGTAAGGTTTCAATATCCTACCTCTGCCGCCACAGTCGTAACTCTTCGCCGTGATCTAGTGGAGGTGGAACTTGTTGCTGTTGTTGTTGGCCAGAGTTATTTTGCCCTTGTGGAGAGCGCTGTTGATAATTCCCTTGGCATTTTTTGGATATGATTTATAGTTACCCGGGTCTCCTTGATTTTTGTTTGGGGGAGATGATGCCAAGTATTGAGGATTCATTTGTTTAGGCACTAATACATAATTGGGACTTCCCGGGCCGTACCTGAGGTTTGGATAGTCTCGGAGACCAAGATTGCATGAGTTGGAGTAAGAGTTGTAGGGTTTAGTGAACTTTTGAATCAATTTATTGTTGGGTTAGAAGTCTTGCACGGCGTTCACCTCTTCATCCTCATCTTTTTCAAACGTCACATCACACGCATTGGCCCCATGTCTAAACGCTCCACAAATCCCACATGTTTCGTGTGGCGGTTGCATTGTCTCCTTCTCTTGTATCATCATGGTCGTCAACATAGCGACTTGTTTCGTGAGATCCTCAATCTTGCTATTCTTCTCTCGAGAAATTGACACCTCGTGCACTTTGACTTTTCTCGGCCGTGAGCTTGTCTGTTGCGATTTCTCAATCATGAGCTCAAACAGGTCCCAAGCTTCTCTTGCGATTAGGTCTCCAAAGTCACCGGCTTTTGCTTCAACTTGTTGCTTATAGATTGGCAGCAGTCCCTCATGGAAATAGTTGCAAACTATTTTGGGACTGTAAATGTGATGTGAGCATGCCTATAGGAGTCCTTTGTAGCATTCCCACACTTCGTGGAATGATTCCCCGTCCATCTACTCGAAATTGGTGATCTTTCCCCTTAATTTCTTGCACACGAATTTCTTGCACACCATCCCCCAATTAGTTAGGTAGTTAGGTTGCAATAATAGAATCCACTGTTGGTCTTTTTCCTTCAAACAACTCGGAAAACACCTCATTCTAAGTTGGCCTTCATTTAGTCCAAACGCTAGAACTCAGGACACTGCTGCGTAAAATACTCGAATGAAATTGAGCGGGTCTTCATTTGGCATGCCGTAGAAAGTTGGTAGCTGGTTGACAATATTAGACTTTAAATCACAGTCTCTTGACGCGGGGTCTAAGACTATCACTGAGCTGTACGGACCAATAGCTGGGCACATGAGGTCTCCTTGTCGGCATTCGTTTGGATATCGAGGGCCTTGTCCTCCCTTGAAATTTTCTCATCCACTGAAATCTCGTCGTCCATCGTAACCCTCATGATTTCCAAAATACTGCCCTCGCTCCCGGTTCTCGAACTCATAATAATTTCATTGGTTGTTTTGGGTATGGGGCCCGCCATTGCCAACATGGTTATACTCGAACTCCAGATTTTCCCAAGCATTGAAGACTCGGGCCTCTTCTCGGTTCCGGAAGTGTTATGGCATTCGGTTAATTAGAGGATCATCGATAGGATTTTCTTGCATCATGACTCAACGATTATCTTGGGGCTGGGGCCCCATGTGGTTTTCATCATCGAGGATTTTGGGTCCTCTCGGCTCCTCATCTTGATTATGCTCTTGGTTATCGATCAGAGGAAACATTTTCGGATCTTCGTCTTGGTTGTTGTTTTGTTGACCTCAAGGGGGAGTATGGTTGTCATGTTCTCTCCCTCGACCACCATTCGTTTCTCCTCCTCTTCCTCCAGTTCCTTGGCCGCCATAATGTGGAATGTTCGACATAGTGGCTGGGGTAGCTTCAGATGGACTTTCGTCGAGGGAAGGAAAGAGTTGTCTTGGTCTCCATACTCGTTCGATGCTATTTATGAATGGGGTTAATTCTTCTTCGACCTTGCATCAACAACATCAACGCATTGAGTGGAAAACCGAAATAATTATACACGTATCAAACATAAACATATTAACCACGAATAAACTTTGTCAAAATCTTTGCCACTCCCCGGCAATGGCGCCAAATTTTGAATCGAACTTTAAGTTTCCTCTTTTCAAAATTAAAATCAAGTTTAAACAATGCGCGTCTACGTTCTGAAAACAAGTTCACCCGCAAGAGAACGAGGCCACTGTATTCCGTCAAGTTAAACCGAGTCAATTCTCTCGAGGAGTAGAAACTCGGAATTGACGGAGTTTATCATAAGAAACACAAGTTCTAATACTAAACACGTGAATAAAAGGGGGTTTTTGAGTTGAAGATTTGAACAATTAAGTTTTAAAACTATTCTTGCAACGAGAGTGTCAATCTCTTTGCAAGAACTTAACAACTAATATATAAACTCAGTTATAAGCTATTAAGAACTTAACAAAAAGGATATAATACTACTTATCATTTATGCATTTGATCAAACACTTGGAGTTCATTAACCAATTATAAATCTAATAATATCGTACACTAAACTAACAACCAAACCATAATGAAAGAGATTAACAAATTGACCAACACAATGCTTATCATAAAAACCAAATCACTCATAAGGAATTCAGAAAAATGACCCATTACTGAATTCCAAACAAGAATTACTACTTAAAAGACTCAAAACCACTAAGTAAATATAGAGTTTAGAGATTACTAAATTCGAATGAAAATATGATCAACTAGAGCGGTGAAAGCTATACTATCTCCAGCGATTCCGGAGAAGAGATACTCTATGCAACGAATCTGGAAGCTTGTCACGAACTCCCGATTCCCACGATGAAAGATTACTACTGGACCGATCGAACGTCTATATTATTTGCCGTAAGGGCTTTATCGAATTATTCTCTCCAAGCCGAATGCAAGAGAGAGACGTGTCAAATCTCTCCTGGTTGGGGTGTTTTTCTTCTCTGACATTTTCTCCCTTTTTAAGCTTCAAAAACCCATTCGTAACTGAAAGATCTTTCCAAATCTGAGTTTGTAATGCCTGCATCCGATCGGATGATCAGAAGAATCCGACCGGATAGAAGTTTCTGTTAGCCAATCCATTCGGATGTCAAATCCATTCGAATGGATGTTAGTCCAGTAGGTTTGTCCGGCAGGTCATCCGATCGTGCGAGTTTAGGGGGGTGATCTGGTCGGATGTCAGATCCATCCGACCGGATAAGTGTCCTTGTGGCTACTTTTGGGCGTTGACTTCCTCGTCCTTGTCTCCTGGTCTCTCCAAATTCTATAGCTAAATAAGAAAACATAAAAAATATCTCAAAAGGACACTTTATCGATTGATAAGTTGGAAAGTTAAATAAAAAGTCGAAGAATGCAAAATTATGCAAAATAGCCTAATCTTAACCCAAAAAGATAACAAAAAGACTCAAACATGACTCAGAATATATACAAAAATCATGACAAATACGTACAAATCAGACATCATTGTCAACAACAAAAGTGTAAAAGAATCTTACACTTTTCCAATTGTTAGAGTCACATTTACTTTCCAACAGTGTCACATTTGAATAATGATAATAAAAAAGAGAAAATTACAAAAACAAATGAAAATAATTCTAAAATTATTTGTTAAAAAGTAACTTACGTTTCATCATAAAATGTCTCCGCATCAAACAAGCAAAAATCAAGGACTTGCTTCTCCCGTTCATCCACATCCACCATCAGCCTCTTGTTTAGGGACATAAAGATGGAAAGATAACCAATCTTCTCGACTGTTGTGTAAGCTTCGTAGGACAGAGGGCCATACACTTCATCAGATTGATTATGTTCTCTAGCAATGGCCGACTACTTTGCTGCATCCAATCCTCCATCCACATCATCAACTTCATTTGTATCTTTACACATCGATGTTTGAAGCTCAGGTGGTAGAAGGTGGAAAGTGTGGATATCCTCGTTAAGATTCCTCATTGAAATGAATTTTGATATCTCCTCATCACACAGTTTCAGGATAGTTTCATCGGCCCAGAACTTATCAATTGCCCGTAGGAATTCTTCAATAGCATTGATCTTCCCAGACTGAGATGGAACCGGAGTCGGGGGAAGTGAAGATGGAACCAGAGTCGGGTGCAGAAAAGATGGAACTGGAGTCGGGGGCTTCAAAGATGGAACTGGAGTCGGAGGCAGAGAGGATAGAATCGGAGTCGGTGGCTGTGAAGATGGAACTGGAACTGGGGGCTGTGAAGATGAAATCGGGGGCTCCAACATTTTCTCCTTCATATCTGTTAGTGTTTTCATGTAATGTTCAAAAACAATAGACATATGTCCCTTTTAAGGAAGAGGAAAATCTCTTGCACATGCTGAAAGGGGTAAAAATGAGAAATATTAGAAGTGACAATTATAACACAAAAAGTGACATTAAAATAATGTAAAGTGATAGTTATATTAAGAAAAGTGACAACTATTATAAAAACGAAAAACTCATATCTTTTGAATTTTTCTAAATCTCTTTATTTGAAGTCAGGCCCAGCGGTAATTTGAGTTGTATAAATTGCTGGCCATTCTCATCATCTTCCCCAATGATTCCATCACTTTTTCCCTCGTTCCGTAGATTTTCATCGATAGCATTCTGAGGTTCTGCAATTGGATAGATGTCCACCCACTCTCCTTGTCCAAGCTCTCCAGCTCGTTTCTCTTCTTTCACTCTGGTTCGGAAGCTTTCGGCAGTCCAATGTTGAATGAGCGACAGAGAAGATGGTTCAACTTTCCCCTTCCATTTCAACCTATGCAAATAAACAATTTGCAGAACCAACACTCACCTGCTTACGTATGTTACATTGAACTTGGTAACCGATCTACAAAGCCTATCCAAAACAAAGGAACGCCAATCAAGCTTGGGAACTGCCTCCATGTCAACCAATGATTTTAACACATTAAAATCAACCTTCCCATTTGCAGTTGGTGCATTAGGTTATTTTCTCATTTTATAGTAGTTTTGAGTCAAGTTTCGTTAGGTTATTAGGTTGTTTTCTCGTTTTATAGTTTTTGAGCCGAATGTGTAAGATGTTGGTGAGGTTTGTGGATTCTTGAGTTTTTATGTTTAAAATTCTTATTTCGTAGGTGGTTTAATGAATTAGATTCGCGCCAAGACGTGCCGGCATGCGCCTAGGTTCGAGCCAAGGCATTGAGGCCCAAAATCTGTGCCAAAATGAGAAACCGAGCCGAAAGCAGCCCGGATGGACTGCCAACCTGTCGATCGACTACCGGTCATTAGACTGTACACCTGTCGAACGACTGCATCGCAGGACACTTTGGGATTTTTGGCGTTTTTGATGATTTTGCCCCTGCAAAACTCTATATAAGCCCCACATCTTTCCCCAAAGAAAAGACACTCTCCTCCTAACTATTGCATGGGTTTGAGATTTATTTTCTCTCTCCGATTTCTAGATTTAATTTCTCTCTAGCTCTTAGATTTAATTTTAAGCTTTTCCTTGGGTTTGTAAACTCAAGAAGAATTCAAGTAATCATCTAGATTTTACTTTGATTGTAATTTCATTCAAGCTTTTGGATTCTCTTTCTTAATTCAAGTAAGGTTTTCATTATTTTCTTCCTTGTTCTTCAATTTCAAGCTTGTTCTTCAATTTATGCATTTTGTCTTAACTCTTAGATTTATTGTTAGATTTGTGATTTGGTTTATGGAATCTAGGTGAGTGACACACCTTGATCATAGATCGGGTCTTGGATCATTTTTATTTCAAGTATTTCATATGCTTTATTTTGGTTTTATTTACATGCATGGCTTTATGTTGAATCTTATATCTACTCTCCGTTTCTTGTTATTTTTAGAAAAGATTTAAACTTTCACTTCAACTTTTATTGCTCTTTCTTTTGGTGCTTTCGGTTTTCATTGATTTGCTTTATTTAGAATTTTATGATCATGCATGCATAGTTGACTTTAGGTTTTCATGCTTGTACCTTGTTGTTTCCTTGCTTTTTATTGCTTATTTTGATTATTGCTGGCAATTTCAATATTGCATACGCACGAGGCATTCGAAATACTTGCATTTACATTTCATATCTCATCTTAGATAGTCGTATTTAATCATTTTTTTTCGTAATTTTCCATTTATTTTAGTTTTCCTTTTAATTTCTCAAGTTAAAAACCCATTGATCCTTACGAACAATCGAATTCCGATAATACCAAGCCACATAAAACCTTATCTATATTATACCATCAAAACTTATAAAACAAAATGGCGCCGTTGCAACTCGGTTTAGTTAAGGTTTTCGATTTGCTTGTAGTTTCTTTGTGTTTTTAGCTTTCTGTTGTATTTGATGCTTTTATTGAGTGTATGCAAGGTCGTCGAACCCTTGGGAACGATTTGGCTCCTTATATTTCAAATCCCGATCGATTAAGGCATTTAAGACGTCCCTTGGCTACTACTCACGATATGGCGAATAATCTTCCAAATACCGGCTCGTTTCCCAATCCCAATGGGAAATCTCCACGTATTGATCCTTAAAGATCTAGTACTCCCGAGCCCGTTTTCATGTTGAGCCATCTCCACTAAGTGATAAGCCTGGGCTTTCGACTACCAACCCATCGACCCATCGAGCCCTCCCGACCACACTCTAGGAAATCAAGGGAGTGGTTTTACCACTCATGTACACGCCATGGGCCTACACCAAGGTACCACACCCCTTCCTAACCCTTCGAATACGTTCATTTCTAATCCTTATGACAATGAAGGTTACATTCCCAACATGGGAGGACATGGTGCAAACCATGTTGGTAATGGGATGAGTTTTAATGGTTTTGGCAATGTGGAAGGGCATGGTACAAACCACGTTGCCAACGGTGTTAACGGCAATGGTCAACCCAACATGGGAGGGCATGGTGCAAACCATGTTGGGTATAGTGGCTTCATGGGTAGGAATGGTCCGCATGGAGGTTATGGTGCTTCCAATCCTTATCCGAATATGTATAATGAAAGCTTTGTTGGTCCGAGTTGGAATGTTTGTGGCTAATATCCGAATCCCGGCCCCCATGGAGGTCCTCATGCTTATAATTTTAATCATGCTTTGAATGGAAATTTTAACGGTAATGGTGGTGGTTCGGGTTATAGAGGTGCCAACAATAATGTTCACGAGGGAACTCCTGACCCGTTTACTTTATTTGGAGGTATGAGCCCCAATGCCTAACATGCTCCTCCCGTTTTTGCTATGAGAGAAGTTAGCAAAGCCTTTGTGGGAGCGACTATCTCATCGTGCGTATCTCTTCCCCCCGATTTTATGGCTATTAATATCTAATCGCTTGATTTTACCCGACTTCCGATATTTCATGGGTTTGCTAAAGAGGATCCTCTCCAATTCCTTTAGTAATTTTTATGGCAAGTCTCGAGTCTCCATCGTCCGAACATGATGAGTCTAGAGCATCTTCAACTCCGATGCTTTTCATATGCTCTTCAAGATAAAGCTCTTCATGGTTCATGAGCATTCCTTCCAACTCGATTCACACATTAGACTAGCTCTCGACGATATTTTTGGATCATTGTTATTCCAATGAAAAGATGGCCGAGTTAAGGATCAAGATTATTTCATTTAAGCAAATGAAAAACAAGGCGCTTCACTCCGCGTGGGCTCGTTTCCAAGATCTTCTCACGAGTTGTCCACATCATCGTATGGCAAAGGATCTTTTAATCCAAACTTTCTATGAGGCGTTGGACCTATTTCCAATACATGGTGGATATGTCGGCGGGGGGGTGGGGGTGGAAGAATATGAAAGATCAACCTCCTCAAGTGGTTCACAAGATTTCCACCACTCTAGCAAAAAATTCTCAACAAAAGTCATCTCGAGCGACGTACTCCAATGCTAATGAAGTGAGTGAAGCTTCTTCTCCTAGAGAGCTTGAGTTTGAAAAGAAAATAGCGGCTATGGAGGCTCGAATTGTTAAGTTGTCTAGCCCAAGCCCGGATCCCCCGTGTGTTTCGTGTGGAATCTTTGGTCATGATACCACGAATTGTCCTTCAAATCCCTCTTTCTATATGCCGATGCCTCAATCGGAGGAATTATGTTGGGCTCAAGGGTATCAAGCGGGACTCGATTTTGCTAAGACACATTTTGCTTGTCCGCCGAATCACAATCCTCCCTATCATAATAGTAACCTCATGCATCCAAATTTTTGTTATGCCGATCCAAGTGCGGGTTTTAATCCTCATGTGGGTCCGTCTCGTCCACCTATTCTGGCAAATGCTCCTACTCCACTTTCTGATCCGAGTCTCATGGTCATCATGCAACAAATGCAATCATTTTCCATTTTGTTGGCTTCGTTGATGCTAAGTTCAATGCTCTAGAGGATACAACCAACGGGTTAAACACCAAAATGGGGCAATTAGCAAGCGATGTGAATATGCTAAAGCAAGATAATGAGAAAGGAAAATTGCCAAGCCAACCTTCACAAGCTCATGCGTTCACGACCCTTCAAAGTGGTAGGGTGGTTGATAATAAGGTTGACCCGTCATCCGAGGAGGAGGAGGTTTCTATTCTGAATATTCTTATTCCTCCCGAGTCTACTCCTGTGTGTCCACGTTGGCAAAGGACCTTCCCGATGGCCTATACGAGTCTTCAAACGATTATAAACCACCAACTTCTAAGGCTCTTATGCCCTATCCGTCTTAGCTACCAAATGATAAGAAAGATGTACAATTCCAAAGGCTCTACGATCTATTGTCCAATGTAAACATCACTCTTCCCTTTTTAGACGCCATCCGGGATATGCTCACTTGTTCCAAATTCTTTAAGGAGCTCTCCTCTAAGAAGCTTGTGAGCGCTACGAATGAGAGAGTTTTTCTATCTAAGGAGGCAAGTGTGGGTTGTGACCCTTCTCTATTGGCTCTTAAGAAGGCAGATCTCGACCCGTTTTGTATTGATATCACACTTAGGAATGGTAAAGTCACTACGGGTATGCTTGATTACGGGGCGGGTATTAATTTGATGCCGTTTTTGATATATGAACAATTAGAACTCCCTCCTTTACAAGAGACTTGCATTTTCTTATAGTTGGCTGATCGGTCAATTCGACACCCAAAGGGGATAATAAAAGATGTTCTTGTACAAATTGGAGGGATCGTGGTTCCGGTCGACTTCGTGGTTTTGGATGTTGGCATGGTGAAGGAGGATGGCGCCGAACACACTATCTTGATAGGCCGCCCTTTCATGGCTACGACTCAATGTTTGATAGACGTTGGGAAAAAGAATCTTACTTTATCCGTAGCGGGTGAATCGGTCACGTTTTCTATGGCTAACTTGTCACCTATTCCATCAAGCATCTTCTATGAGGATTGCTTACATGACAATGTGATTCGCGAGTTAGATGACCAAGTTTATATGGAGGAAGAGAGCAAAGAGGAGGAGTTTGACCCGGGAGCTTGTGTTGAAGGTTATAGTGAGAGAAATGAGGCCTTTATTCGTAATTAAAACCCAATTGTGTTTCGATGTGCCAAGGGATTATGTGAAAAGGATTGTTTATGTGTCGTTGAGGGCAACGGAGAGATTTTAGAGGGGAAGGTGGAGATTGTTGATGATGGGTTGGAAATGAAACCCATAGAAAAGCTTGAAGAGTATCTTGAGGAGATCATTGAATTGCTCGAACTAGTTCCCAATGAGGCCGAGAGGAGGCACAAACCTGAGTTTAAGCCTTTCTCATCTCACCTCAAGTATGTCTATATGGAATAAGAGGAGAGCAAACCGGTTGAGTTTGAGCATGAAGCATTTTGGGCGATAGAAGCCGCGAATACGGACTTAGAAGAGGTCAGTCTAGAGAGAATGTTGTGAGTGGAGGAGTTAGATGAGTTTCGGGATGTTCGATATGAAGAAGCTCGCTCGCATCCACATGGAAAGGACGCAACAAATTCATGACGAAGAGGAAGGGTTTATTGAAGTGCTTAGAGCTCATACTTATCGGTTTGTTCGTCCACAAACAACGAAAAGGATCGAGAGTGTACATGCAATGAACATTGTGTAAAAAGAAAAATCCTTGTGCTTATCCTTATTAATATGATGGAAGTATCAACATAGACTTGCTATCGTCAAGCATTGCTCGTATTACTCTTTCTCAAATGCAAGCCAAATCGATGGCTTCCTCTCCAAGGATATTTTGAGGGTGTTCGCTCAATACGCTCAAATGTTTGATACGGGATGTGTTTACGCTCAAGTGGGTCAATACATGCACCTTGTCAAGATTTCACAACTCAGACGCTCAAAATTGCTCGTAGTACATGACCAAACAAGAATCGAAAGAGGTCTTTATTATGGGTTGTAATGTTGGCTCTTTGGTAAGGTATGGAATATTTGGATATAGTGGCTAACACACGATCAAATGTGATCAATAACACACAAAATTTTAATTTCTAAAACCTGAAGCTTATAATCGCTTCACCTTTCGCAGTTTACCACACTTTCATTCGAAACCCTTTCATACTTTCACACGCTTTTCCGACTTTATTTTCACAAAACTTAGAAGCTTTTTGAATTTGCTTCTTTTTACTAAGCTCAGCCTTTAAATTAGGCTTTACACATGATGCACGCTTTATCACTTTTCGTGATTTGTGTTGGAGTATTATTTTTTTTTTTCATTTTTTTTGTATAAGCAACTCAAAACCAAAAACCCACAATCGATTCCCCTCAAATTTCTTAACAACTAATCATGCACTCTTACCTCATAATTTATGAAGATACAAGAGCTAAAATCGAGCTCGGCTAACAAGAAATGGGACATAGCTCAAGGGGGCTCGTTTGGGATTTTTAAAGTAGCTTAAATATATGGATATGGCCGGAACAAGGGTGATATATGTGCCTCGAGGTCATTTCCGAATTCAATCATGTACGAGCAAAATCAAACCTCCTCAATGCAATTTCCATAAAAATGCGAGCAAGTCGGTAAATCACACAAGGCTACTCACTAGTTTGCACCGAATTTGGGAGCAAAATCAAAAGAGATTTTAGAGCTTTGTAGTCTTTTCACGAGTAAATGTTGATTATATATATAGGCGGGTTTTAGACGAAGCACAAAAATTCAACTCCTTACACAAGAGGATATATACATGCAAAAACCCGACAAGTAAACTATTCAAACCTTTAAGTATGTGGAGTTGTTTAACAATGTAATAAAGACACAAACAACACAAAAATCGACTCAACCATATAAATGCAAAAATAGTAAGCGTCAATTCGCCAAGGCTCGAGTTAAGAACAACAAAACATGCTTGATAAAAACCCGGACCTTGACCACCTACCCACCCCACACTTAAACCATGCATTACTCACATTTTAATGAAAACCAAGTAAAAGGAGGGGGAATAGAAACTTCCTTAACCGAGCGAGTTTTGGTCGAGCTCGGTGGGGTCCACCTAGGCATCTAAGCAATCCAAGCAAAAATCGAGCATGGCTAATATCTCCCGGCTTCATGAACGCTACTCACTTATCCAATCGCTCAAGGTTGAAGTCGAAAAACCAAACCTAGAAAAGAAAATCACATAAAAGTCAAAAACACAAGAAGATATGTACATAAACCCAAACAAAACGAAACTAAAGACCAAAAAGGACCAAAAGACAACTCAAAAATATTTTTTTAATTTTCAATTTTTCAAATATTTTTGGATTTTCATTTTAAGAAGAAAGAAAATAAAAGGAATAAATGAGAAGAACTTGGGTTGCCTCCCAAGAAGCGCTTGTTTTATGTCATTAGCTCGACGTACTCCCTTTTGGTCAAGGTGGAAAGATCAAGGGAGGGTCGACCAAAACAATTTCCTCCTTGTCGGGAGGAATTGTGGTCTTAAAGTGACCAGACACATTGTCTAAGATCCAATAGAAATATTGGTCGGCTAGTGTGTCTATCGGGCAAGTAGGAGTCGCCTCGGGTAGAGTTTCGGGTGGAATTGTGGTTTTGAAGTGACCCGACGACTCATCCCATAAACAAAAGGAGTAATGGCCGGGTATCTTTCCCAACATGTGGTCGAGCGACGGGGGAGGGAAACGATCGCTTTTGATATCCGCATTTAAATTCTTAGAATCGATCAACATCCTCCATCTCGTCGTAGCCCTCATGGCCAATAACTTTCCCTATTCATCCTCGATCACCTTCTCGTCTTCCACTATCTCATTAGAATTTGGATTCAAATGCTATTGAAATTCTTGAGGTGGTTGGGCATCATCCTCCAAGACAATTTTATGCAAGTAAGTCCAAGGGCTAGCTCCCTTTATCACTCCGGGTCTCCAACCAATTGCACCCTTATGAATTCTAAGTTCTTCAATCGACTCCTCCTCCTCATCTCGCTCCGGATTGGCAAAGATGATGATTCGCTTACTCTCCTCTTTCTCCAAATAAACACGCTTGAGGGGATATGGAGGAGTCTTAAGCTTGGTCTTGTGCCTCCTCTCGACCTCGTTGGAGGATAGCTTGAACAAAGCACCACTCCCATCAAGACACTCTTCAAGCTCTTCAATCTTAGCATCACTAACCTCCACCTCCCCGTCTAAGAAATCGTCAATTTTTTCAATCTTATCATCAATAACCCCCACCTCCCCCTCTAAAAATTCGTCGTTGCCCTCAACGACCCACAAACAAACTTCTTCACACAAGTCTTGGGTACATAGAGGCACAACGGGCTCATCATTAAGAACAAGGGGCTCATCCTAAACATCCCTCAATATCGACATCCCGGACAATTTCCTCCTCAATGCAATTATCATCCAAACAAATTCGTTCGACCGTGGCCTTGATGAAGTCCATATACACCCACTCTTCGCAAGATTGTTTTGAAGTAAAGGGTAGGGGGTCAAGAGGAGTAAAAATACTCAGAATTGAAACCACGGCCTCCTCCATCGGTGAGACAACCGAATCAACTACCCCACACTTATCAAGGAGTGTGACCGGAAGAGTAGGCAGAGGTGGACTTGAGAATTATCGTGCAATGGCCCATATATCCGGATCGAGGGATGGAGTAGGAGCAATCATTAGGGTAGCCGGATCAAACGGGCCCTCGGGAGGAGCAACAAGAGGATTAGGAGTCGGCGGTGGAGCAAACAATGGTGGAGCACAATCGGGTCCCACCGGATATCCATGGCCTCCATACACATCCTCCGAACGAGGCATCAGCAAGTTGAACGAGGGAAGGGAAAGGAAAGAGTCGYTAACATGACCACGCGATCCACACCATGCACATCCCACAAAAGGTCTGTTAACATCCCTCATAGTGCGGATGGGGGGGCCACTTTCGATATTGGAGCTCGGACCTCCAAACAACGCATAAGCCTCGTGATCTTTAGCGGATAGGGTTATGCGCATCCCAAAATCGAGATTCGAAGTAAGAGGACCTCCACCTTGGCCTGGATTCCCAAAGCCACCATTATACATATTCGGATAGGGGGTGGGAGCACTATAGCCACCATATGGACCGGATGTTGGTGTATGCATATTCAGAAAGTGATTGGAAGCACCATATCCTCCATACGGAGTGGAATTCAGAGTTTTGTTATGAACGATCCCATTTGGATTAACGAAGCCTCCATCATACATGTTCGAAAATTGAGGAGTAGGGGCTCCGTAACCTCCATACTAGCCATTTGAACCCAAGAAGCCGCTCGACCCAACATGGTTTGCACCATGCTCTCCCATGTTGGGTTGACCATAGCCGAATCCACCATTGGCAACGTGGTTTGCACCATGCCCTCCCACGTTGCCAAATCCATTTTACATCCCATTCCCAACATGGTTTACACCATGCCCTCCCATGTTGGGAATGTATCCACCATAGCTATAAGGACCTTGCATACTAAACAAAAACGTCAAATAATAAAGAAAGCTAAAAACACAATGAAACTACAAGAAAATCGAAAGCCTTAACCAAGCCGAATCACAACGGCGCCATTTTGGTATTGGAGTTTTTGTGGTGTTGAAATATATCAATGAGTTCTTGGCTTGGTATTATCTGAGTTCGATTTAATTGAAGTAATCAATGTGTTTCAAGCTTGGAAAATAAAAAGAAAATGAAAATAAAACAATTCAACGAACTAAACTACACTAGGAATTGAAATTGCAAGTTGGTCGGATGCCTCGCTCGTATGCCTTCATATGAAAATTCAAAGCAAATAATGAAAGCAAGTAAAAACAAGCATGTTTCACCAAGTACAAGCATGCATGCACAAGGTACAACTAAGCTTGCATGTACATAAAACCCTAAATAATGCAAATTAATATGAATTAAAAGCACGAAAAGAAAGAGAAATTAAAATTAACGCCAAAGTTTAAAACTTTACGAGAATTAACAAGCAACAAAGCATAGATTTAGGACTTAAGCCAAAACAAAGCATGAAAATAAAGTTGCAAATAAAGCATAGGAAAGACTTGAAATCAAGACGATCTAAGACTTGATCTATGATCTAGATGTGTCACTTATCTAGATTCCATAGCCAATTCTTAAGATCTAACTTGAATTCAAGGTTCTAAGACAAAAGGCATAAAAACGAAGAGCAAGCATGGAAATGAAGAACAAAGCATAAAACATGAAATTGAAAGGAAACTTACTTGAATTAAGAAATGAAACAAAGCTTGAATGTAATTGCTTCAAAAGTAACAATACAAAAGAGTATTTGGATTCTTCTTAGGCTTACAAACCCAAGGAGGTGCTTGAAATCAAATCTAATCTAGAAAAGGAAATTACATCAAAGTTTGAAATTGAATCTAAAATACTAAGGAAGAGAATCATTCAAGAGCTTGAGAGTAATTTGATCCCAAACCCAAGTTAGGGTTGGGAAGGGAGTGATTATTTTCAAAATGAAAGAAGTATCCTCTTTATACAAGGTGTAATTGGGTTCAAATGGGCTAATTTGACCTTAAAGCCTTTAAAATCCCGGGTTTGACCCAATCTTGACCCATGTTGACCAAGATGGCTGAATGTGGCTTGGTTGGTTGGTCTTGGAAAGGTCTTGGGCGTTTGGCAAGGGCTTGGGCATGTCTTGGCAAGGTCTTGGGCGTGTGGATGGCAAGGAGAGGCGCTTCCATGTGCTTAAGGTGGAGATGGCAGCGCTGAAGGTGGCTGGGAGGAGCCTTGGCTTGCGCCATGTCTTGGAGATGGTAGGGCGGCTGGAGATGGCAAGAAGGAGCAAGCCTTGGGCGCTGCCATGCTGGTGGGCGCTGGAGATGGCAAGAAGGAGCAAGCCTTGGGCGCTGCCATGCTGGTGAGCACTGGAGATGGCCAAGATCTTGGCAGCTGGGCGCTGCCATGGGCCACAGGAGCTGGAGATGGCAGCTGATGGCAAGGGATGGCAGCAATTCCAGAATGATTGCAACTTTGAAGCTCCCTCTTGGCACAACATTTGGCAAGCCATGGCTTGAGTTTTGGCCTCCATGCCTTAGCTTGAATTCAAGTCATTAAACAACCTATTAAATGAGAATTTTCAATCATAAAAACCCAAGAATTTCACCAACCTTAAATCAATTAAAACCATTTAACCCAATTAAACATAAAATCAAAAGAAGAACACAAAAGCCCTAAAACAAGAAAAACAATCTAGAAAACATAGCGAAACGACTCAAGAACCGCTAAAAATAATATAAAGCCCTAATTAAAAACACAAGAAAAACACAACAATTACATGCAAAACACATCCACATGGAAAGGACGCAACAAATTCATGACAAAGAGGAAGGGTTTATTGAAGTGCTTAGAGCTCATGAGGATGCTATTGGTTGGAATCTTGAAGACATAAGGGAATTAGCCCTTCAACTTGCATACATAAGATCATTTTGGAGGACAATGCCGAACCCTCTCGAGAATCCCAAAGGCGTTCGAATCCCAAAGATCAAGCCAAGACGACTTCTTCTTGCCCGTTTGGAAGGTTTGCTTCTCGTCGAATGCCATTTGAGATATGCAAGGCCCCGGGAATTTTTCAAAGATTAGATCCTCCTGATAAGGAAGTTATTGCTTTGGTGGATCCTCCCATCTCAACTTCCCCATGAGCAAAAAGGGAGTTCGTCAAGCTAATGACGTAAAACAAGCGCTTCTTGGGAGGCAACCCATGTTCTTTTCGTTTATTTATTTATTTTTAAATTTCTTTATTTCTTACTTTCTTATTATATAAAAATCCAAAAACATTCGAAAAAGTTAATAAAAAAAAGATTTTGTGTTGTCTTTTGGTTCTTTTTAACCTTTGGTTTTGTTTTGTTTTGATTTATGTGCATATTTTCTTGTGTTTTTGATTTTTGAGTGATTTTCTTTTATAATGTTTTGTTTTTCGACTCCAACCTTGGTTGATTTGATAAGTTGGTAGCGTTCATGGAGCCGGGAGAAACAAGCCATGTTCGGTTTTTTCTTGGATTGCTTGGATGCTTAAGTGGACCCCACCGAGCTCGACCCAAACTCGCTTGGTTAAGGAAGCTTCTATCTCACCCTCCCTTTACTTGATCTTCATTAAAATTCAATAAGGGCATCACATGGTCTAAGTGTGGGGTGGGTAGGTGGTTAGGGTCCGGGTTTCACAAAGCATGATTTGTCTTTCTGAACTCGTGCCTTGGCGAAGTGACGCTTAGTAATTGCGCATTTATATGGTTGAGTCGTTTTTGTGTCTTGTGTGAGTTTATTAAATTGTTGAGCAATCACCACATGCTTAGAAGTTTGAATAGTTTACTTGTCGGTTTTTACATGTATATGCCCTCTTGTGTAAGGAGTTGAATTTTTGTGCTTCGTCCAAAACCCGCCTATATATATAATCAACATTTACTCGTGAAAAGATTGCAAAGCACTAAAAACTCTTTTGATTTTGTCTCCAAAACCCGGTGCAAACTAGTGAGTAGCCTTGTGTGAATTATCGGTTTTGCTTGCATTTTTATGTCAATTGCATTGAGGAGGCTTGATTCTGCTCGTACATGATTAGATTTGGAAATGACCTCGAGGCACATATATCACCCTTATTTCGGACATATCCAAATATATAAGCTACTTAAATATCCCAAATGAGCCCCCTTGAGCCTATGTCCCGTTTCTTGTTAGCCGAGCTCGATTTTAGCTCTTATATCTTCATAAATCGTGAGGAGAGAG
Source organism: Phtheirospermum japonicum (assembly GCA_014905375.1). NCBI lineage: Eukaryota > Viridiplantae > Streptophyta > Magnoliopsida > Lamiales > Orobanchaceae > Phtheirospermum > Phtheirospermum japonicum. The sequence continues at coordinate 326,053 of BMAC01000179.1, forward strand.
TGTATGTTGTTAGTTGACTAGAAATGTTTGGGAAATCAATTGTGGGTTTTGGGTTTTAAGTCTCTTATATTCATATATATATATATATAAAAGAAATACAAAAAGAATGAGAACAACAAATAAACTCCAACACAAATTACGAAAAGTGATAAAGCATGCGTTCGACCAAAAAGCCTAATGATTAAAAGGCTAAGTTTAGTAAAAAGAAGCGAATTCAATAAGCTTCTACGTGTTTTGAATTAAAGTCGGAAAAGAGTGTGAGTGAACGAAAGGGTTTTGAATGAAAGTTTGGTAATTTGGGAAGGGTGAAGCAATCATAAGCTTCAAGTTCTAGAAGTTAAGGATACATGTGTTATTGATCACGTTTGATCATGTGTTAGCCACTATATCCAAATATTACATACCTTACCAAAGAGACAACATTACAACCCGAAATAAAGACCTCTTTCGGTTCTTGTTTGATCATGTACAATGGGTGATTTTGAATTTCTGATTTGTGAAATCTTGACAAGGTGCATGCATTGTCCGGTTTGAGCGTATACACATCCCATATAAAACACACACTTGAGTGAATTGAGCGAACACCCTCAAAACTCCATTTCGGAGGAAGTCATCGATTTAGTTTTCATTTGAAAAGGAGTAATACGAGCAATGCTTGGCGATAACGAGTTTATGTTGATACTTTCATCATATTAATTAGGATAAGCACAAGGATTTTTGTTTTAACATAATGTTCATTGCATGTACATTCTCGATTCTTCTCGTTGTTCGAGGACGAACAAACCAATAAGTGTGGGGTGGTTGTTTTTTGTGTAATAATGGTATTTTTCTCATGTTTTAATTAGGGTTAAATGTTGTAAATAGTATTTTTGAGTCGAGTTTCGTTAGGTTATTAGGTTGTTTTCTCGTTTTATAGTTTTTGAGCCGAATGTGTACGATGTTGGTGAGGTTTGTGGGATTCTTGAGTTTTTATGTTTAAACGTCTTATTTCGTAGGTGGCTTAATGAATTAGATTTCCTCCAAGACGTGCCGGCATGCGCCTAGGTTCGAGCCAAGGCATTGAGGCCCAAAATCCGTGCCAAAATGAGAAAACTGAGCCGAAAGCAGCCCGGATCGACTGCCAACCTGTCGATCGACTGCCAGTCGATCGACTGTACACCTGTAAGGATTTTTGGCATTTTTGACGATTTTGCCCCTGCAAAACTCTATATAAGCCCCACATCTTTCCCCAAAGAAAAGACACTCTCCTCCAATGGGTTTGAGATTTATTTTCTCTCTCTAGTTTTTAGATTTAATTTCTCTCTCTAGTTCTTAGACTTAATTTTAAACTTTTCCTTGGGTTTGTAAGCTCAAGAAGAATTCAAGTCATCACTTGGATTTTATTTTGATTGTAATTTCATTCAAACTTCTGGATTCTCTTTCTCAGTTCAAGTAAGTTTTTCATTATTTTCTTCATTGTTCTTCAATTTCAAGCTTGTTCTTCAATTTATGTATTTTGCCTTAGCTCTTAGATTTATTGTTAGATTTGTGATTTGGTTTATGGAATCTAGGTGAGTGACACGCCTTGATCATAAATCGGGTCTTGGATCGTTTATATTTCAAGTATTTCATATGCTTTATTTTGGTTTTTATTTTTATGCATGGTTTTATGTTGAATCCTAGATCTACTCTTCGTTTTTTGTTATTTTTCAAAAAGATTTAAACTTTCACGCCAACTTTTATTGCCCTTTTTTTGGTGCTTTCGATTTTTGTTGATTTGCTTTATTTTGATCATGCATGCATAGTTGTACTTTAGGTTTTCATGTTTGTACCTTGTTGTTTCATTGTTTTTTATTGCTTATTTTGATTATTGCTTGCAGTTTCAATATGGCATACGCACGAGGCATCCAAAATACTTGCATTTACATTTCATAATTCATCATAGATAGTCATAGTTAATCATTTTTTTTTCGTAATTTTCCATTTATTTTAGTTTCCTTTTAATTTCTCAAGCTAAAAATCCATTGATCCTTACGAACAATTGAACTCCGATAATACCAAGCCATATGAACCTTATCTATTCTACACCCATAAAAACTTTCCTCTTCACAAATACATAGGATATGAATGTTTTTGTTTAGTATATATATTCGGGATGAGATATTTATTATTGGTATATTTTATATTAAGTTTTAATTGATATTCTTACTTAAAAAAATCATTCAAGTTGTAGTTCGAATACGAGATTTATTCGAATCGAATTCGAATCAATATTAAGACTCCTATATTAACGAATACGAATATTTATTGAATCCGTCAAATACGAATCGAATATCCTGATATTCGATTCGTTTCGTTTGCGACCCTGATTCAATGGAAGCAATGGGTGCTCCCCAAGCACACCTTCTAGCGTAGTGGTTATAATATCTTACTCTTAAAATTTCGGTTTTTTGTTCAAATCCCCTTGTATATATTTTTCTTTTGCTTCCTTTTTTTCCAAATATTTTTATTTTCCTTCTATTACAAAGAAAAAAAAATCCTAAATATTTTCTATTATATTTTAATCATTAAGTATATTAAGTAATTACTCATGATTAATTATTTATTTTTATATATTAATTTATCTTACTTTATAATTTTGTAACTACTTATATTTTTATTCTTTTTATATTTATTAAATAAATGTATAAATTAAAAAAGATATTTTATTAATATTTTGCTTTATTCAAGTTTTGAGATGAAATTAGTATTAACATTTTATATTTTGTTAAAAGAAATTCCTCAATTAATTATGTTACCCGATATCTCATTTTTCTTAAACTTTTTTTCCTTCTCTTGTTTATGTAGTAGTTTTATTTATTTATAACATTCATTTTTTCCTTTTCAGACTTTTGAAATAACTATTTAGAAGTTAATCAAACTTTATCATATTTTTGTCTAACTTAAACGTATTTTGAGATTTATTTTATAATACATAATATTATTTATGTTATGTTTTAGTTTTTTATTATATTAAGAAATTAATGATTAAATATTTATTTAAATTACTTTCTAATTTTTAACGGGTATTATTAGTCTATAATATTTTTAAGTTTTCTTATTTTTTAAATTTATAAAATAATTATATAAATTAAAATTATAATTTATTATATCTTTTTATGATTTCAAGATTTGAGATTTATTTAGTATTATATTATAAATTTTTTTATTTTTCACGTTTTCTTCGTTTTATATTTTATTAAATAATTGTTTAGAATAAGAAATATTTATTAAACTAGCTACATAATTTATTTTTCTTATTTGTTTTATATCGTTTGATAATATTATTTTTTTTCTTTTGAATTTTTAAATAGTTTTTCTTAATTTATCACAATTAAAATGATTTTTGAAAAAGAAAGATGAAACTTATTTAAAGTGTAAATAAAATTAATTCAATATAAGTTATGTAAGGTTAAAAGAAAGATGAAACTTATTTCTGAATAATGGTATTTATCTATATCTATATATATATAATAACAATAATACTATATGAGTCAATTATTTTGGTTCCCTCCAAAACTATTTTCTTTCCTCAAAAAGAATTTTTTTGGCGCAAAGCCGCAATTGTTGAATTTTCAACTGTTTTTTTTTTAAAATAAAATCTCACAACACACAATTGTTGATTTTTCAACTTTTTCTTTAATTTAAATATCACATCACAAAATTGTTGACTTTTCAATATAGGTTTCAAAAATGCAGTCAATGTAATTTTTTAAGAATTTTTTAATTTTCAAGTAGCTGAATTTCGGATATTATGGCTAAAAGTTAGGATATTATTGCTTAAGTTTTTGAATTTTTGAACCAACATTTTTTGAATTTTTTAAAGCTCCAAATTCAGATTTTTGAAAAACCAATTTCGGTTTTTTGAAGTTTTAGAATTTCAAATTTGTGAGCCACATAAATTAAATTTTTAACTGCCCAAAACTCACAATTTCAATATTATATATATATATATATATATATATATATATCCATTTATTAGGTTTTAAAATCAGTTTTTCTATCATCTAATTAGTGATTACAATGATAAAATTAGTTTATATAATAGTCAAATGTTCAGATTTTGATTAAAGATAAACTTTATTTTTTGGTATTTTGAATTGAAACAATAGATAAAGCAAGCATAATAAAAGACACTATAAAAATAAATTTAATTACATGCCCCGATTTGTACAAAAAATATAATTCTAAACAAAGAAAATACAGTACATCAGATTTTTATTCGTATTGAATAATCCTGATATTTCAAGTCGGAATCACATTTTTTTTAAAAAAATCAGATTTTATACGATTTGTTTGCCTAAGACATTTAATTCATGGAATAGGATCTATATTTTCGTTCCATAATCGACAAATAAGAAATGGACAAAAAATTAAAATCGGATACAATATCTGCAATGAGGGGATACGAAATCATATCTGTTTGGGTTATCAGAATTTCAAAACTTGAATCTCAAGGGTTTCAACTAATTCTCCCTATAAATATAGGTTCTTATTCTTTGCAAATTAATTTCAATTCCCCACCCGAACGTGTCTGTACTTTTTCTCTATTTTCAAAACTTGGGCAGCAAGAATTTTTAGAACGATGCCTCCTTTATTTGGACTCATCAAAAGACATCGACCGAACGAATAAAAAAGAACTTAAGCTTAGAGTTGTTCAATTCTTTGCTCGGTCAGGATTTGATGATAAGAAACAAAAGACTTCCATGGAGGTCGTTTTTCATGATTCGGAGGTAATTATTGGTTTTCAATAATTTTATTATTATATATGGATATATAGGTTCGGTTAGTCTACTAATATTTATCATTATATATAGATATATAGGTTCGGATTGTCTACTAATATTCGATTAATGTATTGAATTGACTTAAATTGTCTCTAATTATGTAAATCAGTGAGAACGAATTACTGATGTTATAAAGAAGATCAATGTCAAATTGTTCGAGAATCGAATTTCTTAGTTCATTATTATTATTATTATTATTATTATTATTACTATTACTATTACTATTATTATTATAAATTGGGCTTCTAAACAATATTTTATTTTTATTTCTAAAATAATTAAATTTAAACTATTCTCTATAGAATATAAATAATTTAAATATTTTCTATATATAATATAATATTTGATTAATATGTTTATGCATTTTTTTATTTTGTTTTGCTATTTCAAATTTAATTATTTATTTTAATTATTAATTTAATAACATTATATTCTTTTTTCTTACTTTAAATTATAAGTATTTGTTTTTTTATGTATATGTGTATGTATGTATGTATATACTATAATTAATTTTGAATTAAAATAAGATATTAGAATAATAATTTTGAATATTTTATTTTATTTAATTTTTTATATGATTATGAATTGAACTAAGATATTAGAATAATAATTTTATTCGTTTTTAAAGTACTCACTCCGTCCCAAAATGATAGTCCTGCGGTGATTTCACACAGATTAAGAAATAAGTAGTTTATATAGTTAAGTCGTTAATTTAGTTGGTGTTTTCCAATTATACCCTTCTTGAATTTATGAATGTCAATTAATGTTTACAGAAATCAGTGTTGGAATTAGTAAATTTGTTATTGAAATTATAAGATTTTACATTGTAATCATCAATTTTCAATTTACCATGTAGAAAATTATTATTTCAAGAATATTAATTAAGGATATGTTATGAAAAATTAATGATATGTTAAATATAATAACTGGACTATCTTTGTGGGATGGAGGGAGTATATGAAGAGCGTGTATGTGTATGTGTATGTATGTATATACTTTATTAAATTTGAATTTAAATAATATATTAGAATAATATCTTCTTCTAATATTATGTTAATTTAAATGTATTGTCTGGTAATGTTATTAAATCCATTGTGTTTAATTAAAATCATATATATGGTAAATTATTGATCTAAATTCAAGATATTTCAATTTTAGGGTTACCAACTTTTATACCTAAGGTTATTTGGCCATGTTATGGGCTTGGATCTGGATCTGTGGTTGGGCTTATCAAGTTTTAAATTGGACTCAAAATAGTTGGGTCTCTCAATTATTAAGTGGACTCATAATAAATTATGGTTTGGGTTGGATTTAATCAATTAAATGAATTTTAAATTGGTTGAATTTGATTAATTCTATTATCAAATATTTCTAAATTATATTTATTTACTTTAAATTTATAGAAAACTTAAAATTATATTATGATGTTTTTAAAATTTATCGATTGTGTTTAAATTAAATCGATTATGTGTTATTGTATATATTTCAATTTTATTTTCAATTTCCACTCGTGTAGATTAATTAACTTTTGTTTATAGAATTGATTATCTAATATGATGTAATGTATTTTATCAAATATGTTTATTATTTACTTATATTTAATTTAAACCTTATATATGGTACTGCATACATTTGGTTTTTTTCAATATCAATCTCTATTAATGTAGATTAATTTAATTTGATTTTCTTATTTTATGAAATAATAAATTTATTTCGGATTTTTTGTAGTTGTCAAATTATATTACTAGATTTTTAGATTTTTTTTTATCAAAAACATTAGTATTCAATGAATTGTCAATATGATTTAGTTGTAATTATATAAATTTATATTACTACCTAATTATTCTATAAACTATATATATATATATATATATATATATATATATATATATATATATATATATATATATATAT
>BMAC01000179.1:332911-353728 GCA_014905375.1 Phtheirospermum japonicum
TATATATATGTGTGTGTGTGTGTGTGTGTGTGTGTGTGTGTATACTTTATTAATTTTGAATTGAATTAAGATATTAGAATAATATCTTATTCTATTATTATGTAATTTAAATGTATTATATGGTAATTTTATTAAATCTATTGTGTTTAATTAAAATCATGCATCTGGTAATGTATATATTTGAGAATTTTATTTTAATTTCCATTCACGTAGATTATTTTAATCTACTTTATTAATTCTTTTTATGAATGAATTGTGTGTAATTGTAAATTTAGATTATGAGATTATTTTATTTTATTTTATTTTTTTTGAAAATTTGACGGTGGGAATGACATCTTGAGTGATTTGCACACGCTTTAATTCTTGAATGGTATAAAGTATTGTGGGGGTGCTTAATCACGAATTGCATCTGAAGGTGGGGACTCCCATTATGTTATTGAGGAACATAGACCACTCCATGAGATTATGTAATTGGACGAGATTGTTGTTACAAGACTTTCCACGCACGTCCTTGAATGCAAAATTCTAACTGGTGCAAAGGCAGATAAAAAGGTGTTGCTTCCCCGCATAAGTCTAACGCCTTCTGAAGTTAGAATACCTTTCAAAGTTTAAATGAAGACAATTTTCGTTCATGATTTCATATGCGATGACGATAAACAAGAGTAAGAGTCAATCACTTTCGAACGCCGGTCTTTATCTGAAGAATTTCATGTTCACTCATGGTCAGTTATATGTTGCTTTGCCACGTGTCACCCATCGAAAGGATTTGAAGATATTAGTTTGTGGTGATGACGATGGAATCGAACATGACCAATAATGTAATGTACAAAGAAGATTTCACTAACGTATAATATTAACGTTCATATATATAATGTAGATTCGAACTATAATTTATGTTGTGTGGATTTTTTAGTTATTCTCTTCATCTCTATCTCTCTGTTTATTTATATCTTCACATAGTAGATAATAATAAAAGTAATGTTAATATAATTTGCATTATAAAATGTAATATTATGAGAACTTTGTAAAGTGGTTGCAAGCTTGGTTTTATAAGTAAAAGTTTGTGAGTTCAAACCCCATACCTCCTAAAATTTATTTTTTTAGACCTAAAAAATATGGTACTCCTATAATTAAAATTTATGAACTCATTAGAATTTATATTTAATAAGTCTCATAACCTCTAAAATTTACAAATAAATTGCAAACCACTAGAAAATTACACATCAGACCGAAGTTCACTAAGCGGACACGTATGATATTAATGTTTTTATTTAGTATATGTATAGTTGGGATGATTATGTATATATATATATATATATATATATATATATATATATATATATTATGAGTATATCTTATTTTAGGGTTTAATTGAAATCTTACTTTTAGAGAAAAAACCATTCAAGTTGTAAGTCAAATACGAATATATTCGAATTGAATTCGAATCAACATCCAAATTTGTATATTAACGAGAATACGAATATTTGTTGAATCTGTCAAATACGAATCGAGTATCATGATATTTGATTCGTTTCATTTGCAACCCTAATTCGTTGGAAGCAATGGGTGTTTCCAAGTATTTTAGCTCTTTATATTAAGTTATTAACTCAAAATGACGACTTTTAATTATTATTTTATATATATTAATAATATTATTACTATTATTTTTATTATTATTATTATTACTACTGTTATTATTATTATTATTTATATTATTATGTTCATAATTTAATAATTTCTAGACCATCCATATAATAATAATAATAATAATAATAATAATAATAATAATAATAATAATAATAATAATTCCAATTAACTAATATCAGCTCGATGACCAGTTCGATTCTAGAATTTGGAAAATGTCTAGAGAAATATGATACATTCATTAAAAAAAAAAAAATTATGTAGTGATATTAGATGTTATCACCAATATTTATCAAATTGTTATTGGAAAAAAGTGACCTCCTAAATCTTGGTGTGAATGAAATATTCATATTTGTCGTCACTAAATAACACTTTTGTGTCCAAATAAGGTTGTCACTATTTTTCTTGGTGAAATGACAAAATACGGTGTTGTCATGAAAAAAAACTTGTCACGACACTAGATGTCGTCACCATTTTGCATGGAGAAAATAATGACAAAATATAGTATTGTCACGAATAAAGATGTATTGTGACACCAAAAGTCGTCACCATTTATTACCAGTTTGTCATTGAAATGTTTCTCTCCTAACTATTTCTTTTTGTCATTCCATTATTGCGACAAGTTTTATTTAATCGTCATCAAATATGCTAATTAGTGATGAAAAATTAGATCAATGATGATAAAAATAAATAATGTCATGAAAGTGTATTATTCTGCGACAAAAATAAAACTTGCACCATTTAATAACATATTATAACAAATTTTTATGAGTAGAAAAAAAATTGTCATTAAACATGTAATTTCCTGCAGTGGATGAAAGTATAATTACGGCATACGGATAATATTGGAAACAGGCAAAAATGCGTATATACTGCATATGTCATTGCAGATTGTGTTTATAGGTGCTCTGGGGACGGGTTGTTTAATTAGGTGATTTCGCACACTGAAAGTGCGAAATCAATATTTTTCTTTTTTTTTCATGGTTTCGCACACTCAAAGTGCGAAACCCATTTTCCTTAAAAAAAAAAAAATTTATGGTTTCGCAGATTGAAACTGCGAAACTTATTTTCTAAGAAAAAAAATTTATAATGTGATTTCGCAGATTCAATCTGCGAAATCGATTTAAAAAAAATAATGTGATTTCGCACACTGAAAGTGCGAAATCGGTTTTCTAAAAAAAAAAATAATTTTTTTAAAGTGATTTCGCAGCTTCAATCTACGAAATCGATTTTCGAAAAAAAAATAATGTGATTTCGCAGATTCAAGCTGCGAAATCAATTTTCTAAAAAAAAAAATTTAATTTGTTTCTTTTTAATGCATGAATCAAAAAGAAATCGGCTTTATTTGACCCGTGAATACAGAATAGAATCTATGTTATTTTCTCTCCCCGGATGAATTCAAAAGTGATTAGAGTCACGTGTAAATTACATGCAAACGTCTTTCAAACTTCATATCAATTAACATTTCTATTTTTTTAATTTATTTTAACTTTGTGTATATAAATTTGATGGGGGTCATTCATTCATTCTCACTCTCATCCGGACGAACAATAAACCAACCTCAAAATTTATTTTTTCTCTCATATTATTTTCTCTCCAGAAAGATCTGATTTCCCATATACAACTCCTAAGCAATTGTTTAAGGTAATGTTAAATATGTTAATCTTTTGAAATCAAAATTATGCTTACTCAATTTGTTATTTATGAAATAAAATTTATGCTTGTTTATTTTGTTGTTATCTATAAAATCAAGTTTATGCTTAGTTAATTTGTTATTTATGAATTATTAGTTTAGAAATATTTATGTATGCATACGGTTTTAAAGTTTTGTTTACAAATTTTATATTTCTATGTAGTTAAATTATTGTTTATATTATTTTAGAAATAAACATGTATGCTTATGTAGTTAAATTGTTGTTTATAATTTATTGTTAACTAGTTAAATTATTCTTTATAAATTATTGTTAACTAGTTAAATTGTTCTTTATATTTTTTTATAAATTGTTGGTGTAACATGTATATTATCTCGTTTATGAGAAATTTCTGAAATTGTTGTTTATATTTATGCATCCCATTAAATTATTCTTTATAAATTATTTTGTAAATTGTTACTTATATTTATATTTATCCAACTTGCTTGAAATCATCCTCCATTTCTAAATAATAGACAAAATCCAAACTATGATTATATATACATACATAACTGTTATAACCCATTTACTATTAAATAAAATAATTATTAAATTGGATAAATAACATTATATGTTCATGTATTATAATCTTAAATTTGATAGGTTATATTATGTATTCATTTTATTACAAACTTAATTTATTTGCTTTGTAATAATTTATCATATTTTAAGGATGGCTCCTTGTCGTCGTCGTGTCATTACAAGGGCAGAAATTAGTGGAGCTCAGAAGTTTTATGATGACTTTCTTTTGTACAAGATGAAGCCAAATCATTCAATACCTGAACACTATTTGGCAATGCTCAAAATGTGGGTCCACATGCTTTATTTAAAAGCCTATAATTGCCTTAAAAATATTGACCGTAATCACTTAACACGAGGAGTTGATTGGTTAAATACTTTAGACAAAGATTATCATGAAAGAGGCATACATTTGCTGTGTGAGCTATGATGTAAGGGTAGGAAGTCAAATGGTCCTAATTTGATGAAAGAGTTAATTGAAGATTGGAAAAAGAACATTGGGAGATCCGCCATTTTAGGAATGAGTCATAAGTTGGGAAATGATATTTTCCAATTAAGAAAATTTCCATCTTCTACTTACCCATGGCGAACCAAGTTAAGTGTAAAAAATCATTTGAGGGATCCATTTGCCCGTATTAAGTTCAATGTTGGTTCTCAATTTAAAATTTTTAAAGACATTGAAAGATTTGAAGAAATTGCAAAACTACCGGCGCACGAACTTAGAACGGGTTTTTGGATGCTTAAATGAATCACTTTTTATGATTTTTTTTTTCCTTTCTTTTCTTTTTTCTCATTTATGTGTGTTTCAATTTATTGTAAATCTTCTTGTTTTGATCAAGTTTGAATGAACATAGTTGTATGACTTTTAATGTAACCAGTATTCCTTATTTATGATATTTGAGTGGAAGTATTGATGTGTTAGCTTGGATTTTTCAAAATGAATCATCTATAAACTTTGAATATTGGACTAGATTTTTAAAACAATTCACTTACACCTTTGGTTTTATCCACTACCTAGGTATTCCCATAAGAAAAAGAAAAACTGAGTTCCAATCAGCCTAACAGTGTACCATACTTTGATTTCGAAGAAGACTTCTTTTTTTACGATACAAATTTAATCGAGTGGAGCATCCATATGGATACTAAACTGGTTGACGACCTTCGTGAGAGTAAGCTCAATGGTGTCTACGATCCCAGAAGAGGATTACACAACAATATCACATGGATTTTGTTGGACAAAATCAATGTTGCGTTCGGGAAAGACTTCACAATGGACGACATAACCGCTCGAGTTCAACTTCTGGAAAAATGATACAGGCATTTTCATATGATGTTGGGAAATGAGCATTGTACTTGGGATCATGAGACCAACAAATTGCAAGCGCCGGAATGTCTTGTACGTTTTTGGAACGACGTGGCAGGGGATGCTGAGTTTACTGCTGCATATCTAAAATATGGAGAACCTTTATTCGATTTGATGGATCGGGTATTCAATAAAAACTATTTAAATTTCATTTTTCAATACCACAATCTCAATGGAAATCCACCATTACGAATGTGATCACACGTCTAATATCAAATTATTGTAGTTGTTATATTAATCTTATTGTATTTTAATTTGAAATAAGTTTTCTTGTAATTTTAAGGCATTATTATGATGTGCACTTATTGTTTTTCTGACGCAGATAAAATTCATTACTTCAGTTTTCATATCATATGCTTAATGTGTAGTATCCACACATAGAAAGTTGAAAAACCTATTGATCAATGTGTAGTCTTGTCACCAGTAGGTTTGGATAAATATTAAATAACTGAAAAATAGAAGATTACACATTTGATTAAATAAAATACAACAAACGTTAAAAAATCAAACATTACAAATTAAACGTAGCACATAGTTTCACACTCAAACTATGGTCATTCTGATCCCATTTTATTACATAATTTAGTACTAACACATTGAGATGCATCAATTGAAAGCTACTTCCATCTCCTTCCACAATGGTGGCATGTCATACAAATAATATCTGCGTGATGCATCATCACCGTATTCCTATATTAAGAAAAAGTTAGTAATTTAAATAAAACCAACACAAACCACTTGATTATTTATAGACAGATGTGTGGAATTTACATAGGCTGGAGAGACATTGTTATTGATAGTGGTATCAATACAGATCAGACCACGTTCTTCATCCAAAAAAACACCATCCTCAGAAAGTCTTGCCTTCCACCAACCGTACCCCATCTCCATTTCTTCAATCCGGTCGTAAGTTTTTGGAGTAGTGGGTGAAAACATGAAATGACGCTCGAGTATGTGTTTTACCTGCGGGGCGCTGAAGATCCTATACGCTTTTTTTGCACCTCTTTCAACACCTTCTTTTTGGGAGATGAAAAATTCCAGAATGACTTTCTCCATCTCCAAGGTCCATGGAGTGATTGCAGGATCATAGTAATTATTGTTTATTCTTAAGACATCTGGATGGTTTTCGTCGAAGTTAGCCATTATTAGCTGGTATGGTTTATATTTCTAGGTGGGTAGTTTTTTCAGTGCGTACATATATATAGATGCGTAAAATACATGTTATGTGTGATTGTGTTGTCAACACACACATAAATGAAATACAGCTTTGCCAACTACTCTATCTGTGCTATTGTGTTGTCTACTCACTTTAATAATTTCACATCCCGTATTTTTATGAATTGTGTTTTCCACACACGCATAAATGAAATGCAGCTTTGCCAGCTACTCTATCTGTGTCATTGTGTTGTTTACTCATTTGAATAATTTCACAAACCGTATTTTTATGAATTGTGTTGTCCACACACACATAAATGAAATGCAGCTTTGCTAGCTACTCTATCTGTGTCATTGTGTTGTCTACTCATTTGAATAATTTTATGTTGGAAGATTGTAGTTTTATGTTTTTATGGTTGTTTGTTTGCTTTATATAGTTGATAACTACCGAATGATATAAATTTAAAAGTAAACCACGCACTAATAAACTTCAACACACTTAAAGAATATTACACAATACGAAATTAGTTGAATTACATACGTAACCAACCTGGATAATGTGCAGGTAGTATTAATACAACATTATTAGTGTTGAAGATGTCCTCCTGTGCCACACCTCGATGCCTGAATATTTGTACTTGCACGGAGGTAGTAGGGATGTCCTCCTGGAAATGGATGTCCTCGCGGGGAGATAGTTGTATCAGAGTCACTCGATTACACATCTCGATAACTTCCCCTAAACCCACTGTTAGGAAATGGTATGGGGGAAATAGATGTATGTACATTGGGACGTTCAAAACCACCTATGTGCTCTTGTAAAGCTGTCGGATACCCCAAATTCATACGAGATTGGAGTAATCCAGTAAATGAGCCGTACTCAGCTGGCTCCCCCATGGAAGGCGTATAGTATCCTGGAGTGATGGACACACCGAAGGGCTGTGGGTAGGTCGAAGTTGATGTCCCTTAAATTGCATTGAATAATATTAATAAGTATGTATGTTTGTCTCTACTAATTTTCATCAAAGTATTGAGAACTATATTACTTGGATAATATTGATGCGTGGACGTTGTGGCACTTGCGGCATATGAGAAAGGGGGAGGCATTTGAGTTGTGCGTGTATGGGATCTCTACCTTCTGCCACCTCTAGAAGTTGAAGTGTGTTCTGGAACAGTCTCGCAAGAAGCCAGAAAAGGTGGTAGAGGAGGCAATTGCAGGAGCTGTCGCATTTCTGTGGATTCTTTCATAAACACATGTCGTAGTCGATCAATAGAATCCTGATCATCAAGGCTAACATCTCGAACAGTGGTCCACAAACGATCAAAATAGGAAACCTGAAATTAATTAAACTACCATTAGATAATCTCTCGAATTGCATATATGAAAATATTTAAAATTTAATATGGCCAAATGTACCATAGCATTTCGGGCTGCACTATCCACAGGCTGGTACCCGTTCGTCGCGCGGTAATTATGTGGAGTAATCCTACGTCGGGTGATGCGATCGTACCAATCATCATATCCGTCGCATGTTGGTCTACCATCACCAATAGGAATACCTTCGAACGCAGTTCGAGACGCATTTTTCCAATATGTCACCCAAGAAGAGTGGTACTCTGGCCAATCAAATCTCGACCGACCTGCGCGAGTAATGCCATGTAGTACTGATTGTTCGGAAGACATGTGTTCAGGTATGTCTTGGCGCATACCAAATTGTCTCAGCACTCGATTCGGGAGGTGGAACTCCACCACAACAAAATTGATCAAAGGACACTTAACTTTACATAAGTCAGTGTGGCAACGTGTCCCTAGAGATGCAATATCGGCCGTCCCCATGTCATATGGCTCCCACACAAGCTGAAATTTATGAAATGACACATTAGGCACTATAGTGTGTGAACTTAAAGAATTGAAACATTAGAAATGAATATAAACTTGGTACGGTAATAATTGGTCCAGCATATCCCGAATAATACGCAATGAGTGACTCGCAGTATGTGTGAACGTGCAGAACTGCATCCAACGTGCACCATAAGGAGGCAAGGGCCATGCATCCACATCTTCTTCATCTACAAATAGACGACCTAGTGGAACCTGAGAGCGCACTCTGTGAGGAACTACCGTGGTAATCCGAGACCAAGCCCATATCTGTAGTAGTAAACATGGTCCCCCAATCACACACTTGTCAGTAATTGATGCGGTGCATAACTCTCGATATAAGGTAGCCAACGAGGCACTAGCCTAACTGTACTTCCTTGCTCTGTCGAAATCCTCCAACAAACGTAGGTGAAACAATGATGCAGAGTCACCCGTCGAGTCAGGCATCACCATGCCTGCAAGTAGAGTCAGTACAACACCTTTAACATACTGGTCCACTATCATCTGGTTCGTGTCATCGGTGATGATAATCCCCTGAAAGTGTCGTCTAATGGCTGTAAGAAAAAGACGCGATGTGCCCCTGAAGTCTCTTACTTGTGGACTAAATCCTAGGAATTGTTGGCAGTATTGAACCCAGTCCTCCTTCGACCGACCAAAATATATAGCTATGACAGGCCTCCCTCTCACTGGTAATCCCCATATAATGGCAACATCCTGCAATGTCACCGTGACCTCACCGCATGGGAGATGGAAGGTATGTGTCTCAGGTCGCCATCTCTCAACGAATGTAGTGATCAGGTGAGGATCAACATCCATCTGCCCACACCGTACAACCCCATAAACCCAGGAGGGATTAGTGCCTGTAAAACCCGTTTGTGCAATGGGTCTTGTTCTACCTGTACAGACCACCAAAAGCCTGATCCATGCCTGACATTGAGTGTGGCATCTACTATGTCATCGCTCGCTCCTATTAAAGCCTGCGAACGATGCTCGTCCTGCGCAGTTAGAACCGATGGATCCCGTGGCTCGTACATATCCGCCTCTGTCATCCTAATAATAATAATAATAATAATAATAATAATAATAATAATAATAATAATAATATTAATATTAATATTATTAATAATATTATTAATAATCATATTAATAATCATAATAATAATCATAACAACAACAACAATATATTAGGTTTATACCAACACACGGGGCATCAAATTAAATTACATAGAAACTGCATAGGTTTGCATAGTAATTACAAGGGGCATCCAATATATTATGTTTTCATAGAAACTACATAGGTTTTCACAAACAATCAAATTTAATTATATTTCAACAGTACTAGATTATGACTAACAAACTTACAAAACTAAATCACTGCAATCGTGACGAAGATGCTTGATATTGTTGTCGCTCATGTGTAATAGCCCAATCTATTGAATTATGTATCCTTGTAGTGACGTCTCTTCCACGTCTGATGCGAGCTCGCCTGGTTGGATTGTGGACTAATTCAAATGTTGCATCGTCCCATTCGTCTTCATCGGGAAGTGGAGTGAACTGCCCCGCATATGTACTTGCATAAGCGTTTGTACTATAATATGCTTTCATGAAGTTTGTTGGGTTAATGCCCACGTGCTTACAAGCTTGCATTGCATGAGCACAAGGTATCCCATCACTAAGACATTTCCCGCATGAGCATTCTTGGGTTGTTAATTGCACCTTAAAAGTCTTAGAACGACGAGTACCGGGTATCAACATTGTCACATCAGCAATCTGTGTTTGATGATGATAGAATTGTACGGCTGCGTGCAATGCAAGTCTTTGTTGTTCCTCATACTGCTCCATGATTTGACTTGGATACGGTTGATTCATTCTCAACCAAGCGGATCCCTTCACCATTTTATCATAGAAAAATTTAACAGTGCGAATGAAGGTGAAACGCACTATGGCAGTAACGGGCAATCGTCGCACACCCTTTAAGACAGAGTTCATACACTCTGATACATTAGTATTTATAACTCCACAACGTTTCCCACCATCATAGGACAATGTCCACTTTGTCTTATCCATCCGCTCCAAGTAAGCATAGGCAGGTTCTGATATCTTCTTAATCTCTTCCATCATCTTTCGGAATAACACTGGTGAAACTACAGCTCCGGCAATCTAACATAAATCCTTCACTTTGATATTTTTAAATTGGCTATGAACATTGGCACAAACATGTCTCAAACAAAAGCGAGGAAACACTCTAGGTGGTTGGTACTCAGCCACTTCTCTAGTGTAGCTGATAATTCCTGGATGACGATCTGATATGAGGCAAACACCCTGTATACCCTGAATAATGTGTCCAGAAACCATTTGTAGAAACCAAGACCACGAAGCAATACTCTCTTCGTCTACGATTGCGTAAGCTAAGGGCAATAATCGTTGATCTTCATCTAAGGTCATCGCGATAAGCATCTTATATATGTAATTTGTGTACAGATGTGTACCATCCACACTGAGAACCGGACAACAATGGGAAAATGCATCAATACATGATTTGAATGTCCAGAATACATAGTGCATCATTTTGACGGCGGAGTTCTCAAGGTTTTTGTGTTTCCACTCAACGATTGTATCGGGATTATATTTCTGCAAGGCCTGCAAGTACTTGGGTAAAGTTTGACACGACGTCTCCCAAGTACCATAAATATTCTCACGTGCTCTTTTCACCGTCTGCCATGCTTTATCATATGTAATATCATAACCGTGTCTCTCCTTTATCATTTGTTGGACCAATTTAGCCTGATAAGATGGATCGCACTACACCATGCCCACAAGAGTGTCAGCAATAAAATCTCTGTCCAGGTTTCTATGACCTAAATCAGTTGGATGCATCTGAAATTCGTGAGAAGGCCCTAATTTGGTGATCTTCCGCATAGCACGTCTTTTGCTGTAATTCGCCCTCAAAAACCAATTGCACTGTTGAGAAGACACACCTAGCAAACTGGACTTACACACAACTCTCCACACTTTTGGTGAGCTTTCCACCACTCTAAACATACGTTTCACCCATTTTGCATAATAGTCTTTCACTGCACTCTTCAAATGTTTTTGGTCCCTAAAAAGCATTCCCTTAGTCAGGACACCTTCTTGAAAATTGTACATCTTCAAGGGCTTAGGAGCCCCAATTGAGTCAATTGGTACATCTGTGTAGCTTGAATCAAAAAATGAAATTTCACGACTCATTCGAAAATTTCCAGTCGATCTGGGACTTATTGCAGCAGGACGCACAAAATGTTGGACAGCTTCACGATCGTCAAACTCAACATGCGCATCAACACCATCATCATGATCATCATCGTCACCACTATCGTCAGAGTTAGTATCGCTTCCCAACTCATCGGGTTCAGAACTAAGAGGCGAGTATGGCCCAAAATGATCAGCCACGTGTGTATCATCTATTTCTACATTATTTTCTACGGCATTATCATGACTCGATCCCCAAGTATTTATGTCATGCTCCTGATTAAGGACATTTAAAAAATCTTGTGTGCATATAGGTATACTAGACACATTCTCGTCCCATAGAAGCTCGGCATATTGATAATAATCATGATCTATCGAGGCAAATGTGTTGACATTTTCAACTCGAGGCTCAAATTTGACATACAGTTCAAGAAAATCTAGGCCTAAGGATGGACCTAAGAATCCCCATAAATCTTGCTCATTAGCAAGTGAAACAATACCACACGTGTTATTATAACAGAACTTAGCGGAGACTTTTAAAACTACTTCATTTACATTACTATTCGTAACTGTAAGAAAAACATCGGTCAACTTCTCAAAATTTGTCTGACGAGAAATCCTTCTAGAAGCAATTGTCTGGCGGTCATACCTCACTTCGTAACCATTTTGCAGAATTTGGCCGCCAAAATACACGACTATGGTGATCATATTTGAATTCGACATTGTCTATATATCCTAACAATTAAGCAAATCACTAAACTTTAGAATTCACGATTTATCACTAAAATTTTAATGCAATTTTTTAACTCATTTTTGAATCGTGTGCGATTCGTAGTTTCAAATTTATTTTTTTCCAATTTTAAAATCTTACACTATGTATTCGATTTTTGATTTATTATTTTTTAAATATTTTTATATGTGCGATTTGTAATTTATTATTTTTAAAATTATTTTTTGTAATTTCATTTTTTTCAATTATGTTTAATTACGATTGTAATTTTATCTTTTTAGTAATATCCTCAAATAGATTTTTAATAATTCATAGTTTCAAATTTAATTTTTTTTCAATTTTAAAATCTTACACTATGTATGCGGTTTTTGATTTATTATTTTTTAAATATTTTTATACGTGCGATTTGTAGTTTATTATTTTTAAAATTATTTTTTGTAATTTTATTTTTTTCAATTATGTTTAATTTCGATTGTAATTTTATCTTTTTAGTAATATCCTCAAATCGATTTTTAATAATTCATAGTTTCAAATTTATTTTTTTCCAATTTCAAAATCTTACACTATGTATGCGATTTTTGATTTATTATTTTTTAAATATTTTATACGTGCGATTTGTAATTTATTATTTTTAAAGTTATTTTTTGTAATTTCATTTTTTTCAATTATGTTTAATTACGATTGTAATTTTTTCTTTTTAGTAATATCCTCAAATCGATTTTTAATAATTCGTAGTTTCAAATTTAATTTTTTCCAATTTTAAAATCTTACACTATGTATGCGATTTTGATTTATTATTTTTTTAATATTCTTATACGTGCGAAGGCCGAATTATTTATTTTCTTTATGCATATCTTGGATTTTGTCTATTTATAAAATTTAACTAAAATTATAAAAAAAATATATATAGATTTTGTCCATTATTTGGTAAAGTGGGCAGTAGGTCTTATTTATGCATATCTTGAGTTCATGTGGTTAGCCATTATTATTTGGTAAAGTGGGCAGTAGGTCTTATTTAACAATAATTTATTAAAAATCATCGAATATAATTAACAACTTCAAAAACATGGCATGCATAAATATAAAAAACAAATAGACATGATAACATCAATAAATTATAAAAATAAGAAATAGACATGATACATCAATAATTTATAATTGAAATACGTATAGCTGCATATCTCATACATGATACATTATAAAAAGACTTCTTCGAATTTATATGAATAACTGCTGGAAATATTTTAATTGGATAATCATATGATAAATTACATGTGCATAACTGTTGTAATTAGATTACAGAGGTATTAAATAATCATGAAATTGAATATGTAGATATCATAATTAAAGGGTTTCTCAACATTAAATAATCATGAAACTAAATACGTAGATATCATAATTAAAGAGGTTCTCAATTTGTTGAAAAACCAAATTGAAAACTAAAAGGAAAACTTATCCAACAACATTTATGGCTCCAAACACAATGTAGATATCACAATTTATTATGTATGCATACATAAATATTTAATTACCTAGAAATAATTCATAAATAATAAATTAACCATGCATTAAATTTATTTCATAAATAACAAATAACATAAATTTTATTTCAAATTGCTCACGAGAGGTGTAGATAAAAAATCAGAAAATATGAATTCAGCTGTTTGGAGAAGAGAAAATAAGACGAGAGAAATTTATTTTTTTTTTTAAACTAATTGGTTGTGCTCCGAGTGAATGATTATGGTGAATGAATGATAAAATCAAAATGAGTTAAAGAATGCATGTGAATTGAAAGACGTTTGCATGTACATTTCACATGTGACTCTTGTTTGGATGTATCACTTGTCACCTGGTCAAAAGGTGAAAAGAAGCAAATTTTTGTTTTTTGGAATTATGTGTTCAATTGAGATCATGTGACTTTTATAATTCAATTTCCATGCAAAATCACGTAAAATATTTTTTTTTTCAGAAAATTGATTTCGCAGTTTGAATCTGCGAAATCACATTAAAATTTTTATTTTTATTTTTCGAAAATTGATTTCGCAGATTCAAGCTGCGAAATCAAATTACAATTTTTTTTAAAGAATCGATTTCGCACTTTTAGTGTGCAAAATCAAATTACATTTTTTTTTAAAAAAAAAAAATTCGATTTCGCACTTTCAGGGTGCGAAATCACATTAAATTTTCTTTTTTCAGAAAATAGGTTTCACAGATTGAAACTGCGAAACCATAAAAAATAATTTTTTTAAGGAAAATGGGTTTCGCACTTTTAGGGTGCGAAACCATGAAAAAAAAATATTGATTTCGCACTTTCAGTGTGCGAAATCACCTAATTACACAATCCACTCACAAATCACCTATAAACACAATTTGGAATGGCATACGTGGTATATACACATTTTTGCCTTGGAAATAGATGGATTCTGACTTTGGTTGTACGTGTGAGTGAATAAAAATGCGCATATATGTATATGAAAACTACTTGTGGTACCGAAATCATACTATTAGGTAAACTTGGTTCATGCAGGTTTTAACATATAATACGCACAATGTGACTATCTATTCTACCCATGGATACGATGGGCCGGCCCAATCTAGCGCCCCCAGGGACGTGGCCCAGTTTCTGCCGACACCTTGTGTGAGTGGTGGCCTCACGTCGCACATAAGCGAAGGGTGATCTCGTCACTCCCGCACTAAATCTGACAGCTCTTAATGAACAAATCATTGTGACCAGCTTTTTGTGCCAGCCAGTCAATCTTTTTTATGTGCAAAATTTCCATGAACAAGGAAAAACACATCATATGAGACTCTGAGTTATGACTGACAGATAGAAGAATAAACCCCAAAGGCATATGAGTGTTGCACATATAAATAATTCTTCTGCAAAACTATTTCTAAATTCTCTGAACCAAAGCCCTCCAACCCCACCTCTGCGGTCAGCTCTATCTCTCTCACATAGCCACACACACTGAAAAGGGAAAGAGAAATAGAAATCTTAAAGAAACCATTTCTGGAAGTCTTTCAGAAACATTCTTGCATAAAGAGATAGTTTAACATTATCCTGTGTATTCCCATCTTTTTCTTTTTCGTCTTTTTCCCTTTTTTTCCCCAATAGTAAAAGCAATCATAGTATGGCTATGGTGCCATATGATTCCGACTCCAAACCAGAATCAAACACCTTCTCCCCAGCGTGGCAAGACATGTTCCGATCCGCCTCCATCAGAAAACCCGAGACCAGCCACGCGCCGCCACCGAATCCCCACGCGCCTCCAGCCGACGCGAACACCAGCTCCCTATCCGGCGACCCCCAGGTACGCCTCGCCCTCTACATAACCATGGCTCAGGCCGGGCTCGCCTTCACAATCTTCGTTCTCTATGGGGTTTGCAGACTCCTCGCAGATTTCTTGCGGCCCATTTTGTGGGCCGTCCTCTGTTCGATCCCTCTCAGAGGTATCCAACAAACCCTCGTCGGATTCTGGTCCGGCCCATTAAAATTAGGCCTCACGGAGACAACCCTGGCTGTCCCTGTCGCCATATTCAGAGTCTTTGTCGGAACCCTTGTCGAAATTAAGGATGTCGTTTTAAGAGTAGCTCTCAGGAAGAATAAAATTTGTGATACCTCTTTGAGGAAGAAAAAAAGTGGGTTCTACAAATTATTGAGATGGCTCGTGTCTTTTTGGTTGTTCGTGATGGCTTATGAGCAAATTGGTGGTATGGGCTCGATATCCCTACTCGTTTTAGGGTTTATGTTCACGAGCAACAGAGTCGAGTCGACGATGAGCAAAGTCACCACGTTCCGGAGCAACAGTTGCCGAAGGCTCCCCGTGAGCGCATTTTTCACAAGGGCGATATTAAAAAGGCTAAAGACTTTTGTGGCCATCGGTTTGATCGTCGCGATGATCGTAGGATCGTTAACCGGCACAATTTTCTTCTCGTATAAAATCGGCATGGAGGGGAAAAACGCGGTCTTCGCGCTCAAATCGCATGTGCAGGAGAGTAATTATTCCGAGAAAATTGGTGTCAAGCAATGGATGGACGAGAACGACGTGCCTGGAATGGTTGATACGTATTCAACAAAGCTATACGAAACCGTCTCTGTTCAGATCGATAGTTTGGCAATGCAGTATAATATGACCGAATTCGTCGCCGGGATTAAGCATTTCGTGATATCACCGTCTTTGAACTCGACCTCCAAGTCAACGGCTCTGATGAGCCCTTCTCCCTACGCCGAGAAATTCTTGAGCATCAAAGATAGAGTCAAAGAACGCCAATGGGGGCAAATATATGCTGAGGTGGACGCGATATTACGAGAAGTAGTGATTAGCCGAGAGGATTTAGTGGTAAAGGCGAAAGGGTTTGCTTCTCAAGGAATGAACGTGATGCAGAGCGTGTTGGTAAGTAGTAAATCGGTCCTAGGTGGCAGCGCGAAGCTCATTTTCTTGATCGGCAACTCGATTCTCTCCGGTGCTGCAGAGCTTTTTAATTTCGTCTCTCAGTCCATGGTTTTTTTCTGGGTTTTGTATTATTTGATCACGTCGGAGTCCGGTGGGGTCACGGAGCAGGTGATGTGTATGCTTCCAGTTTCGCCCTCAGCGAGAACGCGGTGCGTCGAGGTCTTGGATAACGCGATATCTGGTGTTCTATTGGCGACGGTCGAGATCGCTTTGTTCCACGGGTGCATGACGTGGCTTCTTTTCAGATTGCTGTCGGTTCATTTCCTGTACATGTCGACGGTGCTCGCGTTTGTTAGTTGTTTGCTGCCGCTTTTCCCGACATGGATATCGACGATACCAGCGGCGTTGCAGCTGGTGATGGAGGGGAGGTATGTGTTGGCGGTCGGGTTGTCGGTTATTCATCTGGTGCTTATGGATTACGGGACGACAGAGATTCAAGAGGATATTCCGGGTTATAGCGCATATCTTACGGGTCTAAGCATTATCGGTGGGATGACGTTGTTCTCCTCTGCTTTTGAGGTAATTGTTTACTCTTTGTTTTCGTTTTTAGTGTTTTGTGCTCTTCTACTGGACAGCTGCGTGTTCGTGTGTTATCTTCTCTTAGGTTGCATTTGGATGAGAGGATTTCGAATGACTCCAAAGAAGATGGATTTGAAATCCTCCAAAAATTATTCGGAAAATAGCTTCGAAGGATTTAAAATCCATTATAGAATGACTTTGTCCAAACAATTTCAATGGATTTGTTATTACGGGTTTGAAATTCATAGCCTCAAATCCATCGTTAGTATAATACGTCAAAGACAGCAGGGTTTAGGAGTGGTTGCAAACTCTAAATGAAAGTGATTCTCAGCTTCCACCTGAATAAAAAACAAACAACACACACACACACACACACTTTTGAGCAACTTATAGTTGGCTTACTTGGTTCTATTTATGGATTGGGTTCATGAAACATAAAATAGTTGGTTTACTTGGTTCTATTTGTGATATTTGAATGAGCTTAATTTGTTTATAAATAGTATTAGTATTACCCGTGGCACTGTTTTAAAAACCGGATCGGACCGGCCGGTTCAACCGGTTAAACCGGGAACCGGCCATTAACCCGGTCCGATCACACCTATAAAACCGTTTTACCGGTTAAACCGGTCAAGAACCGGTCAAAACCGGTTAAACCGCTGAAAATCGGCAAAAAACCCGGTTGAACCGGTCAAATCATTTTTTATATGCAAAATATTGTGTATGATTCAACTAAATTGGCATAATTATATTAATGATTCATGAAACCTAATCTAGCGATATGAAAATAAATAAATTATGTTCGGTCAATTTTATTTTTTTATTTTTATCTCTCTTAATAATCTAGACAAATAATTAAGATAGTGATCTATGACTTATATATCACATAACAAAGAATTACATTAATATATTTAATAAAGTATAAATAAATTAAGCATGTTTATATAATAAATTAATTACTTTTTCCAAATACTAATCAAATTAATATTTATATTAATACATTACATAATATTCCATACTATATAATTAAGAATATTATGTTTTTATTAATACGGTTGGACCGGCGGTTGAACCGGTCCGACCGGTTGGACCGTGAACCGGTGAGGAGACCGGTTCGTTCACCGGTCCGGTTTTTAAAACATTGACCCGTGGTAACTGCATAAGCTTCCGTACCTATGAATACTTGTCAGAGATTCAAAGAACAAAAATAAAATAAAAATTAAGTGATAACAAATGAGAAATTCAACAGATACATCTCAAGTGGATCCATCAGATTTTTATACTTCCTTGCCAACTCATTGTGACTCAACTTGTGTTTATATTATGATTAATAATCATGTTTAAGAGATCAAGTTGCAAGACTTATTTGTATTATTTTGCAGGGAGCAATAATGGGGCCACTGATAACAACTGTTGTAATTGCACTCAAGGAGTTGTATGTTGAGTTCGTCTTGGAAGGACCCAAGGACAAAAATGAATAGGTAAATGAGGCTTGCGCTGTTTTTCAAGTGTTTAATGCTTCAGTGATTGCTCGAGGTTGTGTGGCCCCATATTGTTCGCTATTCAGGTTTTTCATGGCTTAGGCGCTGGTATATGGAAAACAGGGCCGTGTCGTGTGCTTGTACATGTGAAATAGAAAATTGTTGATCCCCCATTGTTAAAGGGTGTAATCGAGAAAATTTTCAGAGTGATTTATTTTCCGCTCCCCTTACCCCCCATACATTTGGACTTGTATTAATGATACTGCATTCATGATTATATACTCATTACAAATTTACAATAAAATTTAATTTGAGTGTGCTGATCACTTCAGTCTTACACCAGTATTCAGTTCTCTTAGTATTAAGATGTTTTTACGTTCACATTTTGGACTATTGGGCAGATCAGTCTCTTTTTAATTCATACTAGCTTTTTAATTCATACTAGCTCGTGTGAACACATGAATATATATAGAATATGTATATATAAACGCACACATTATAAAATTAAGTGTATTAAAAATATATAAGTTTGAAGAATAAATAAATAATAATAATTTAAAATATATTATTTAATTTACACATTGCGAAATTTCTTTATAAAATACATTTTAACTCTATTTATATATTTATCGGGTTTGCACAATAGAATGTTTCAACCATTTTCTACTTTCATTTTTGATATTTAAAAATAAAACTGACCATTTCTAAAAATTGGTAACACGGACGGAATGTGGTATTTATTTGTTGTATAATGTTAATATAATAAAATATCAATACTACACCAAATAATGTTGCAAAAAGATAAATATTTCATTGTGAAAAACTAAAACAAATAGATGAGAGTATAGACTTTTTTTCTAAAACTATATTATTTGAAAATTTTTAATAAAAAATAACGGTGAGTGTATGTTAGATTTGATAAAATATAAAACAAACTTTATTAAAAATAAAATTATATTTTGTAAATAATGAAAAAAGTTTACACGTATTCAAATAAGTTGGAAATCTTCAAATGTGTAATATCATATTAGAATAAAATTCGAGACTCAATTAAATAATCCCAAAAATCCCAAATGTATACCAAAAATCTCGCAGAACAATTATTTGAGGTTTATGGAATAAGTCCTAAATTTCGCAGAACAATCGTGCATTTTCAAGATTTTAGAAAATCTCGTCAAAGCAAAAAAATCACATGCACAGAGGAAGATTGAAAAAAAAATAATTTCAACTAAAAAATTGAAGGTTTATTTCATTTGTAATCCATGAAATAAAAAAATAAAATACACATAGCGAGTAAGAGTACAATTTGCGTAAGTGAAAGGTTCAAGAATCAATACAACTCATCTAAACTAGCTTATAAAACTACACTTGACATCTCAATTCAGGCATACAAATGAATCGATTCAGGCACAAATGAATCGATCGTGGATTAAGAATTATAATCAGAAATAAAAACCAAAGTTCATATGTCAAATCTCTTTTTGGGTCCATCTAAGAATGAGAAGAATAATGATAAGGATAAACTGAAAATATTCCTGGAAAAATTTAAAAAGGATAAAAATATAAAACAAAAAGAAAGATATTAGTATAGAAAAAAACCCAATATTTTAAAATGGGTATCACGGAACGCGTTGCATCTTAATCCCAACATCGCGTAGCATAAATAGCAACAAGCTATTTCCCAACATCTTAATCCCAACATCTCAGTAATTTATAAAAAATAATAAAAAAATTTAGCTATTTCGCCACAATTGTTGTCTGAATCTTTCCATTTCTAGCAACAAGCTGTAATTTTGACCAGTTTTGACTTTTTGTCATCTCAATATTAACGTGTCAAAAAGAAAATAGAAATTCACTTTAAAATTTAAAAAACGAATAATTATTTTATACATACATACATACATACATAAGAAAATTTGGAAAGAAATATTTTAAAATCTGAAAATTATTTTAAATGTATGAAAAATGCATTATAAAAAAATCAGGAAAATGATGATTTAAAATTTGAAATTATTTTAAACATGTAAAAAATGTAGGGATAATTCCCATATAGTACAATTACATGAACATTAATTCCTAAATAATCATTCAACTTTTCTTTTATCCATCTAAGTATAAAACACTCCATTTAATCAAAATTATAATTACATTATCTAAAAT
>BMAC01000179.1:354090-415057 GCA_014905375.1 Phtheirospermum japonicum
TTCCTGGAATTACCGGTCTCTTTTTTCCCTTATTTGTAATTGATTCCTTTCCTTTTTTTTTTTCTCCTTTTTTGAAAGGATTCTAATAGGAAAATAACTCTTCACTGTATATACATAATATATATGCGGAGATTAAAGGTTTAGTTTTAATACTTTTGTATATGCTTATTTTCCCAATTTGTTGATTGAAAGATTCTTTCTTCAAACAAATACCTGGTGTGCATTAGATACGAAATCAAAATCAATCTTGGTGAGTATTATATATTGTTTTTATATTTTCTTTTGCAATTAGACAGATTCGCTTATTTTAGTACCAACTTCTTAATTCTGTGTTTTTTGTTATTGTTGTTGTTAAATTAAGGTTCAGCTTGTAATTTGAAATTTGGTTGTTATTCTTGCAGTAAAAATATGGTTGTTCGGGTCGATAATATCGATCTTAGAAATTTGGATTTGTTGATTTATTGATGAAATTAAACAGGTAGTATGAAATTTTGATACGATAAGTAGTTACAAATTTAATAGAATTAGTATGAAATTGATTTATATAGTAGATGTAATTTGAAATTTCATACAAATTGTGATTGAAAAAGAATTTGAATTTTTTAGTATGAAATTCAATGAATGAATATGGAATTACACGAATCAGTATGAAATTTTGACGATGTAGTATGGAATTATATAACGCAATATTTTGAAATTTTGACGAAGTAGTATGGAATTGTACGACGTAATATGAGATTTGACTGGAGTCCAATGACAATGTAGTATGAAATTCAGTTACATAGTATGGATGTAGTATGAAATTTGAATTGGAATTTTATGAATTGGAATCAAATGTAGTATGATATTTTATGAATATAGTATGGAATCCGTAGTATGAATTGGAATTCCACAACGTAATATGAACTTTTATGAATGTAGTATGAAATTTGATAGAATTCCATAACGTAGTATGAAATTTTTTATGAATGTAGTATGGAATTTGATCGGAGTTCGGAGAATCTTATTTGAGTTGAATTTGGGAAAAAAATCTTGTAAAATAAAACATGATTAACATGGTAGTATGGAATTAATATGAATCTTATTTGAAATTTGGGGAAAAATAAAATAGGTTAGTAAGAATAATTTGTACTTTTATGTATTAGTTTGATTAAATGAGAAGTTGAATGAGTAAATGAGAATCAATACTTTTCAATGGATTTTTTGGGAATAAATACTTTCCTATTGGAGTAAATGGGAATTGTCCCAAAAATGTATTAAGAAAAATCAAGAAAATATTAAAATCTAGAAGTATGATAAATAAGTATTTAAAATATAAATTAAAGATAAATCTAGAAAAAGTGTTTTACAAAATGTTTTTAATTTTTTTTGGTAAATCATCTTTTATTTAATAAATCTTCATCTTTTTGTCAAATTTATATTTTGAAAACTTTTTTCTTGCACATTTAAAACATATTTTTTATTCTTAAAGTGAAATTCTATTATACTTATTTTCGCCACATATGCATACTAGGTGAAAAAAAGTCAAAATTGGTCACTTATAAATTGAAATATTCCAGCAAATTATTTTTCTCCGGCGAAAAATTGGGTTAAAGTGCTATTAATTTATAAGTTGTTAGATAAATTTATCATTATATATATATATATATATATATATATATATATATATATATATATATATATATATTAGTTTAACACCCGTGTGTTACACGGAATTTATTAAAAGATAAAAATAAAAAATATTTCTGATCAATATAGAGCTTTTAAATCTAAAAATATAAAAAATTCAAAAATACCGCATTCTTAGCTCGTATCTTGTACATATGGCTAGTTATTATTTATTAAATATTACTCTCTCCGTCTCCATCTATCTGTCGTTGTTGACCATTTCACGTAGATTAAGAAAGATAATTAGTGTTATAATAATAGGTATCAAATGACCATAATACTATTTTGTTTAAAATAATTAAAAGTGTAAAATAATAAAGGCAATGGTAAAAGCAGTAAAGTAACTCTTACTTTTTATTGAGAAAGTAAAAAGTAACAATGATTCTCTCTTCAAAATGCAAATGCAACAGATAGAATGGGACAAAAAAAAAATTCAAATTGCGATAGATAGAACGGGATGAGGAGAGTATTTTTTATTGTTAAATAATTTTTTATTTTGATATTTATATTAAATACGTTAATAATTTTATATTTACACACTTAAATAAAGTCAAAACTTGTTACACACTCAAACCCTGTTTAATTTATATTAATTAATTATTATTAAATATTATTATATTTTAATATTCTCAATTAAGTTATAAAATAATTCTTAATTACATACTTTAAAAATTCAATAGATGTCATATTCTCAACCTATGTCGTATTGTACTAGCGTCTAATTAATATTTATTAATTATTATTACTATATAAGTTTATATTTTTATATTTAAATTGAATTCATTAATATTATTTAATTACATACTTAGATTATTGTAAATCACTCATGATTGAATTATATTATATAGTTTAAATCCTAAGAATACAAATATCTCAATTTTTATTTTAAATACAACTTATTTTTATTATTAAAAAAATAATTAAGTTTTTTTAATTAACATTATATTATGAGTAATTTATCTTTTAATTAAGATTAGTAATTTGGATTTTTTTTCAACTTACATATGACTTCTTATATATTTATATTAGAAGAATAGAAAAAATATTGAATTAGAGAAAATATAAAAAGGAAAATACTAAATTAGTCAAATATAAAAAAAGGAAAAGAGTTAAAATGAAATATAGTAAATTAGGTATATATTAGTATTTTTATATTTAGTAAGTCTCCAAATCTTCAAAATTCGCAAAGTAATCATTCGAACCACCATAAAATTACACATCAGCACGAGGCTTCCTAAGCAGACACGTATGATATGAATCTTTTCGTTTAGTATATAGGTGATATACATATATATATATACACACACACACACATCATTTATGTATTATTGAGGATTTGCAAATTTGCCTCCCTTATATACATGTGTGGATCATTTCATGGTCTTGCTACACACGCAATGCTTTGCTTTGCTTAGCCCGTACAAGTATTATATAGCGTTTTTGGGTGATGAGTTAGTATCAATTCACTAGTTGAGCCAAGGCCAGGCCGTTCAAGACGTTTGTGTGATGACAGCGTGGGGCCCAGAAATGTCGGCCGTAATTCAAACATTTACTGCAGAAGAGAAGTACATACAATTTCATCCAACATCTAACAAAATTAAGAAGAATGTGAAAAAGAGCGGTTACGTTCATATGTGGAATCTGGCCAAGAAATGAATGGTGTACGGTTAGTGTTAGCGAGGGCAAAGTGATCATTTCAAGTGATAAAATAGCTAGAAAACTTGGACTACAAAACATGGCTACAATTCTGATGAAGCCAAAAAAAATGACCACCAAGAATCGGGTTGAGCTGTCTCGTTGTTCCTCCACCAAGACAACTTGCAAAATCGCGTCGGGGAGTGGAAACATCGACTAGCAAGTCAGAATAGTTTCGAGAGCTATATAAGATTACGTAGACTTGTCAACAGAGCAATAATGTTTCTTCTTGACCTACCCAAATAAGTCCCAAGATGGAATAAGATCTCTTGGGCCGAAGCGACCTCTGAGGTGGAAGGCTCACCTCTGAACTGAAGGGCCCAAATCAAAGACAAATGGCTCGGCCCACCTAACCTCAAATCATACCAATGGCACCGAACTCGAGCCCATCCCATCGAACTAACCACCCCACCTTCAAAAACCTCGGCAATCCATGACCTCATAACCGAGCTATGCTTAGATAAAGTTAGCCGGTTTAGAATCGAGCCAAGCTAGTTCAAAACCATAGATTACTGGTATAATTATTAATTATTAATCAGTTTCTCAACATGTATCATCACTCAAAAAACCCAATTGAAAACCCAATGGCAAAATTATTTTTTTAGTCCATTAAGTGGTCACTCTTTCAATTTTAGTCCGATTTTGAGTCGCGTTTGAAAATTAGTCCACTAAGTGGACTAATTGCTGTTTTTTAGTCCATTGACCGTCTGTGGCGGGTCAATTTTACCGGCAGCTGACGTGGCAACCCATAAAAAAATAAAAATTGAAGGTCAAAATGACTGGGCAAAGACATGGACCAATTTGGGGGGAAATTACACCACCTAATGAAACCCTATTTTTTTTTTTATATTCTCCATCAATCGGTTTACCAATTCAGTGGCGGCCTTCTGCTGCGTCATCGCCGAAAAACTCATCGTAACTCACTGGCGCTCCTAAAAGCTTGCCGCCATCGGTGCCGAGATCCAGACCCAAATACAAGTCCGTTATCGACTCGATATGTCGTTCGCTGCCGTCCCCTCCTCGAAGAATGCGTGAGGTGGACAGAGAGAGAAGGAAATGGAGGGTGAGTATTCATTTTTGTTTTCGAATTTGGGGTTTTGTATGTTGATTGTATTTAACTGTGAATATGGGAATTTGTGTTTGTATATGTTGGTGATGTTTGTTGTTGGCTGAATTGTGCTTTTGCAGAATTTATTGTGTTGTTTGAGTGGATATTTGAGGTTTTGAAGTGTTTTCGTGGAGGTCTTGAGAGTTAAATTGGAGAGAGATGGAGTTGGCAGAGGGTTACGGAAAAGAAGAAAAGAAATGGAAAGGAGATTTTAAAAAAAAAAAAGACGAATAAGATAATGGGGAAAAGAAAAGGAATAGATTTTTAGTGGGTTGGGTCTTTCAATATGGGCTACAAACATTCACCATACAAGTTATATTTTCCATTATACCTTTAGACCAATTTAAAACTTTCAAGTTTTTAATCAATTTCCCCCAAATTGGTCCATGTCATTGCCCAGTAATTTTAACCTTCAATTTTCGTTTTTTTTCTTTTTTTATGGGTTGCCACGTCAGCTGCCGGTAAAATTAAACTGCCACAGGCAGTCAATGGACTAAAAAACAACAATTAGTCCACTTAGTGGACTAATTTTCAAACGCGACTCAAAACCGGACTAAAATTCAAAGAGTGACTACTTACTGGACTAAAAAAATATTTTGCCAAAACCCACTTGAGTCTAACAAAAGTATGTAAGATATGGGGATTATCATAAATAGCAAGATATGATAAGTAAATGTATTTTTTTCCTTTTTTCCACGCCGAACATAATTTAGAACAAATAGCCAGTAATACGAAGAGGAAAAACTTGTTGAAAGTTCAGATGAACAAAAAAAAAATCAGTTATTATTATATATGCATAAAAATTATTTGTTCAGAAGCTTGTAACCACGTAATGAGTTTATAATCCAAGTCTATTCCATGGATATAAACAACTCAAACATCTATCAATATAATTATCATCATCCATTAGTTTTTGAAATAATCATAACAAGCATTGCTACTTTATTTTGCAGTAAATATGTTTTTCAAAAAAATATTATATTTACAAACAATAATAAAATTAGCACATTTAGTAATAAAATTATTTAAACAAGTAGTAACATTACTACAAATAGAATAGAGTAGAAACATGTTATTCTTGCAGTTGATTGGCTGCTTAAGTATCAGTTGCCACATACATCCGCATAACATGATACGTATATATAATACAAAGTTGTAACTTTTTTTTTTCTGTTTTCTTATTCCGTTTACCAGGAATATCTAATAAGAAGTTTGTTTTAGACTCTTCCGCGTGATCATCCAATAGGGACCGACTTACGAGAGTCTGACAAGATGACAAAGTTATTTATCAAGTTAGATAAATATTTTTACTCCCTTCGTATCAAAATGTTAGTGTTGCGATTGGTTTCATACAAATTAAGAAATGAGTAGTTTATATAGTTAAGTCATTAACTTAGTTAATACTTATAGAAATTAGTGTTGGAATTAGTATATTTGTTATTGGAATAGTAATATTTTACATTGTAATCATCAATTTTCAATTTACCATGTAAAATACTAGTATTTCAAAAATATTAATTAAGGGTATGTGTGAAAATAAAAATTTAATGATACGTTAAATATAGTGATTTGACTATCTTTATGGGACGGACGAAAATGAAATACTGGAATATCTTTATGGGACGGAGGGAGTACAACACAAATGAAGATTTTGATAATATTGACACACACACACACACAAGAATACTTATTAGCTAACCTGGATGGCAAATACTTGGGTGATATCGGTCTCATAGTATGAGACCATTATTTTCCATGCCCATTTATCATATCCATCTACAATCCGGCCCGTTCACCCACCTGCCCCTAACCCTAGTATACATATGAAAAAAAAACACTTCAGCCGCCCCCTCTCCTCCCATTTTTTCTGTTTTTCTCTCGCCCTTAGAAATGGGTACCACCGACCACCGTCGTCCGGGCGACCATCGTCCTCCGACGACAAAAAAAATAAAATCTACATCATTTGAATCGAATCGACTCTCTCATTCTAAATCTGAAATCAGATTTACAATTCGATGTTCCGATCTTCGTAGATCTGAGGTCAAACTTTCTGAATTGTTAACTTTGACCTCAGATTTACGACGATTCATCGGGCCAATTTCGGATCGAAAAGCACTGTTCAACTCCTTACGTTGTATTCTATGATTTTCCCAATTTATATTTTAAAATCGGTGCCAAAATCGACAGCGACGACGGTAGGCTTTTTTTTTTTTGCCCCTCTTTTCTTCTTTTCTTTCATCTCGCTTTCTTCCTCTCTCTCTTTAAGTAGTTGTGATTTTATCAATCTGCATATAGCATAGGCAGATATTGGATGGTGAGGTGTTGGAGTGGGTAGATGTGGTGTTGATGCAGGTGGTTACTTAATTTTTTGGACTTTGGATTGGTGGAATTTTGAAGTTGCATTAATAATTTAAAAGTATTACAAAATGATTTAAAAGTTTCACAAATTCATACAAAAGTATTACAAATTGATATGATATTTTCTTACATATATATTAAAAGTTACAGTAAAAATAGTTAAAGTATCACAAAAAGTTGTTCAAGTATCACAAAAAATAGTTAAAGTATCACATAATTTTGATATTTGATTTCTATAATTACGTATATTTTGTTAAAAAATAGATAATTCAAAGTATTACAAATGTAATTAAAAGTATCACAGAACACACTTATTCTTGTATCACAAAAGTAGTATGAATTTTTACAAAATCTGATCAAGTATCACAAAAATATTAAAAGTATCAAAAAAGATATTAAAAGTATCGCGGAACACACTTATTTTTGTATCACAAAAGTAGCATGAACTTTACAATATCTGATCAAGTATCACAAAATATATTAAAAGTATCAGAAAAGATATTAAAAGTATCACAAAACACACTTATTTGTGTATCACAAAAGTAATATGAATTTTTACAATATCTAATCAAGTATCACAAAATATATTAAAAGTATCAGAAAAGATATTAAAAAGTATCAAATAACACACTTATTATTGTATCACAAAAGTAGTATGAGTTTTTACAATATCTGATCAAGTATCACAAAACATATTAAAAGTATCAGAAAAGATATTTAAAGTATCACAGAACACACTTATTTGTGTATCACAAAAGTAGTATGAATTTTTACAATATCTAATGAAGTATCACAAAATATATTAAAAGTATCAGAAAAATATTAAAAAGTATCAAAGAACACACTTATTATTTTTCAAAATTATAGTATGTTTTTAATCTGATCTTATTTGCAAGAACAAAAAAAAAGTATAGAAAAGATATAAAGTATCCAAACACATGTTATTTACGTTGTGATACTTCTTAGTTGATTTGTGATACTTTAAACTGATTTCTGATACTTTTAGTTTTTAATTTTTTATTGAATTTGTAATACTTTTAGCTGGTTTTGCAATACTAAAAACTGGGCGATTTCGAAATTTTTTTCCGGTGATTTTTTTTTAATTGGTAGTATTGTAGATGAGTTGTGAGGTAACAAATGATCGAAATTTCTGGCCGATGAATCGTTGTAGATCCGAGGTCAAAGTTGATGATTTTGTAACTTTGACCTCATATTTATGGTGATTGGAGTATCAAGTCGTACTTACAGCTCCGGATCTGAAACGAGGGATACGACACAGTTAAAATGGTATAAAAATTATAAAAAAATATCGCCAGCAAAAAATGGCGGTGGCGGCCGGTGGGTTGTTTTTCCTGGGTTCAGGGTGGGGTAGTGGGGTTGGATCCGATTTTTGGGTGGGCTAGTCCTGGGTCCGTGGTTGGGCAGCAATTTGGATGCGGATCAATTTATAAAATGGTAAAATATAATCTCATTCTATGAGACCGGTCTTACCCAAGACCTACTCGACCTGGATATAGTAAATTGTTCGGCCAACTATGACTGGCCAGCAATTGTGAGATCATATCTCATCAGTAAACTAAAAGGGGGAAAAATAGAAGCACACACACACAAAAAAAAACATAAAATTAAACAATAAAACTGACAAAGAATGGTAAGGTATCACTTAGTACTAGTACAAATTATATACAAATACATATTATATTATTGAAAGATAAAAACCAAAGCTTTAAACTTTGTTTTGACTAGAGGTGTTCACCGGTTCGGGCGAACCGGACAAACCCGCCGGTTTGAACTGGCGGTCAACGGTTGCGAAAAATATTGACCACGGTTTAAACCGCAACCGCCGTTAAAGGCGGGGCCGGTTCCGGTTTCCCCATACACCAAACCATAAACCGGGGGTTCAAACGCCACGTTTTTAAAAAAAAAATCAGTCCGATCGCGACTACGCCCTCAGTCGAATCGACTGAGTCGTGCAGCGAGCCGTTTGAAATCAACAGTCTTGATCTTGTGACCGTTGATGATCAACGGTCGAGATCAAGTGACCGTTGATTCAAACCGCCGGTTCGACTTCGAAACTCGCCGGTTTGGTCCAAAATCGGCGGTTTATCCGCCTTTTTTTTTTTCACTCCTATAAATACGCCCCATTTCCAACTCATTTCTCTCACACCCAATCTATCATCTTCTGTAATCTCTCTATTCTACATTGTCCCTCTTTGCAAATTTTGTGATTTCCAAGATTCTTTAATTATTATCAAGCCTTCCTAATTCTAAACTAAACTTATTTTTAGTTTAGTGTTTTCCAAATATATTTCGTACTTTCTAGTTATAATCCTACTACTTTAGTCCATTACTACTCTTTCTTAATTTTTTTATATTAATTAATCTTAACTTCTAAAAAAAATGTCGAGCCGTGGAGGTTCTTCTCGTTCCCGTCGTTCCAATAAGGGGAAGAGTATAGCACTCGATGACGACGCCAATGTTCATCCCATCGGCTTATCCACAAGGCAACATTCCTTCGGTCGGTGACTACAACCCCAATCGCATCGAAATTGACGAAGATTGGAGTGATACCGACATTGATCGATGTTATCGAGCCGCCGCCGCCTTTGCCGGTGAAGATGTGCCGCCATTGAAGAGGAGGATGAATTGCCTCCTCCAAGAAATCCAAAAACTCGTTCTCGGGCAACAACGGAGTTAAAATCCGACATTTTCAAGAAACATTTTCAAAAAATCGAAATTACGCCACCCGCAAACGAGCCACCTCCGGAAGACGGCAAAAACGAAAAAGGAGGTGCCGTGTCACTTGCAACTATTGTACATCATCTTACCAATTTCTAGAAGGAGGAGGATATGGGAATATGCACAACCATCTCAACAACAAACACCCCGACAAAGTCGGCATCGATAGGACTCAAACGCAACTACAAGGAGGACAAGTAAGTACGAACTCCTCTTCCTTATTTACATATTCCGACGCTACTCATAGAAAGGAATTAGCAAAATTTGTTTKTTCTAGATCTCTTCCTTTTAACTTTGRCGGTGATGATTTATATGCAAAATTCACCCAACTTTCTTTTAATCCCTCGAGTACGAGCATCTCACGCTCWACCCTTACTCGTGATATTAAAAAAGTTGTTGGTGAATATAAGTTAAACTTATGTAATGAATTTTCTAGTTTACCAAACAAAGTTTCAATTTGCTCGGATGTTTGGATTGATCATTGGGAACGAAACTCTTACATGGGTGTTACATGTCATTGGGTTGATAATTCATGGACTTTACAAAAACGTTTGCTTGCATATGGAGATTTTAAATCTCCTCACAATGCACATAATATTTGTCAATTAATTCATTTGATTTGTCAAGAATATGGTTTAGTTGAAAAAATATTTTCTATTTCATTTGACAATGCAACTTCTAATACGYCGAGTGTTAATGAGCTTATTAGTATTTGTAAACCATCTATTGGTGGCTTGTTTTTTCATATTAGATGCATATGCCATATTTTGAATTTGTGTGCTCAAGATGGTTTGAATGTATTAAAAAATAAACTTTCTCCAATTAAAGCGGCGGTCACGTATATTCATAAAAATAAATCTTTGCAACGAAAATGGGCAAGATTTTGTAGAGAAAACGGGTTTGAACCTAAAAAATTTTCAACCGATGTGCCTACTCGTTGGAACTCTACATATAAATTATTAAAAGATACATATTCGTATAGAGAGGTTTTGTGTTCATTTTTTGCCCAACAAGAAACCGGAATTATGTTATATACAAACCAATGGTCTACGTGTAATTATTTGAAAAAAGTTTTAAAGGTGTTTAATGATGCTATTAATTTATCTTCCGGTGTTTATTATCCTACTTCTCACCTTGTTGTTGAAAATTGTGTTAAAATTGCATTCGTCTTTAAGGAGAGCATGAAAAATGAACGATTGGAAGAATGTGTTATTTCTATGAAACGAAAATGGTTGAAGTATTTTCATTAAATTCCAAGTATATTTTTAGCTGCTACATTATTAGATCCTAATAATAGAGAAAGTGGTTTAGAATTTTATCTTAATAGTTATTATGATGCTTTATTGCCGTTTGAAGAGTATGGATATCCTTCCGTTGAAAATATTATTCAAAATGTGAAAAAGTCTTTATATGATATGTTTAAAGAATATAGTATAAATTTTGACGGTCCTCTTCCTATGAGTTCCGGGCGACAAACTTCTACTAGAAGTGGTAATCCTAGTAGAAGTGGTGACGGCGACGATGAAACTAAGGGATTTCAAGATTTTTTGAAACAAAAAAAGTCACGAATGGGGCGTTAGGGTTATTCATTCGGTTCTAACCCTTATCGAGAACTTGAAGCTTATCTAACAACGGCTTTTGAGTATGGAACGTTGGGAGAAAATGAAGCCGATAGCGAGTTTGATATTTTGAATTGGTGGGCATCGGGGAAATCACTTTATCCAGTTGTTAACATCATTGCTAGGGAGATATTGGCCGTTTCCGTATCAACCGTTTCAGTCGAACAAGCATTTAGTGAAGGGGGGTACATGCTGGACGAGCGGAGATCCAAACTTACACCTCACAATCTCGAGTGTCAAATGTTATTGCATGATTGGGTTAACGCCGATCGACGGAAATAAAAAAACATTCTTAGTGAAGATGAAGAGAGCGAGACGTATTACGATACTACGGGATCTAGCAACGAGTCAGTAAATGGATGAGTATGGTACCCCCCGCACCACCGCTTCCGATTCCAAGGTAAGTAAGGTAAGTGAGAACTACGTGTACTTTGATTCCCAAGATAAGGGATACGTAGGCAACTATCTTCAATTATTTGAAATTAAAATTTCAAATCTTAACTTCAAATATTTGAAAATAGTTCAAGTCCAATTTCTTTTTAATTTTCTTTTTTGAATTTATTAAAACTCTTATATTATAATTTTTCTTATTTTAACTTCAAAATATTTTTTATTTGACCAGTCGATCGACTAGATTGGTCAGTCGATCGACTGGATTTTTAGTCGATCGACTGGTCAATCAGTCGATCGACTAGTTCTCTCCAAATCAACTGGAGAACAGAATGTTTGGCAATTTTGGGTGAAGCAGTCGATCAACTGACGCTTAGTCGATCGACTTCTTCTCAGTCGATCGACTGAGTTAAAATAAAAAAAAACAACAAAAAAAATCGGGAAAACCGTCCAAACTGGCCAAACCGAACCGGGACCAAACTGTGAACCGGCGGTTTGCAAATCGACGCAAACTGTCCGGTTTCACGGTTCGGTTCCGGTTCGAGGTTTCTGCCGAAACCGAACCGACGGTTCGAACCGCATGGACACGTCTAGTTTTGACCATTCCCTTCGAAGGCATACAAGATTAGACACCCATAGAAGTAAAAAGAAGTAGCTTTTATATATATATATATATATATATATGTGTGTGTGTGTGTGTGTGTGTGTGTGTGTGTGTGTGTTTCAAAAGAGATAAAAACAAGATAGGAGGAAAAAAACGTTAAAGTGCCATATCAGTACCATAACATTGATAGGAATTTTATCTCATTCGAATAGTAGAATATCGAAAATTTAGTAGTAAATTCTAACATTTGGGCTAATTGTGCCAAGCAGATGATGTGGCAGTCCTATTAATAGAAGAAGAAAAATAACTTCAACTCAACAAAAATCCAGCCAACAAATTATAACAAAACCCAAATATAATCAAAGCGTGAACAAAACAAATACGGGGGGAGGGGGAGAACCTTTGCGCTCATGAAGGGAAACTTTATTGGTAAGAACATCCAACCCCTTGTAAACCTAAGACAATAACAATCATCAAAGAAATGACAACAACACTAGGGTTTCTTTTAAGACATTGAAGATTAATTGAACTACCACAAAAACACCTTCAATCTAAACAAACTCCAACCTCATTTCATCGCAAATTATAACAAGAACCCCCAATTCATCCCATAAAACTCACTAAATCGATAATCAACTTCAATCCAATATTAAAATCCCAAAATTGGATAATCACTCTCTATTCCCTTCGTCTTTCCCTCTCTCCGACATAACCACGCGACAACACCTACGAATCGAATTACAGCTGAAAAGAACATAAATATGAAAAAAGTGAAAAGATAAGAACACATGCACAACATTGGTGGAAATGATTGATCCATGCCAAAACTATCTGGTAGTAGAAGCGAAAACTGGTGAATTTCGTGGATTTAACATTGCCAATATTTGCTTCGAAC
The DNA here is from genome assembly GCA_014905375.1 of Phtheirospermum japonicum. Lineage (NCBI taxonomy): Eukaryota > Viridiplantae > Streptophyta > Magnoliopsida > Lamiales > Orobanchaceae > Phtheirospermum > Phtheirospermum japonicum. Next base: position 367,167 of record BMAC01000179.1, read on the forward strand.
GTACTGATGTCGTTATCTGAATGAAATCTCAAGAAAATCGAAAGGAGTCCTCACATATTGAGCTTGGAAGAAATCAATGGAGTAAAAAAAAAACAATTAAAGGACCAGATGAAATTTTCCTAATTTTTGGTCAAATAGTTAATGAAAAAAAATTATATATAGTGAAAAAAATAAAATGTCGGATATAATGAATATAAATGCTTCTATGTATATTTATTCATTATTTAAAAAAAATGTCATTTGAGTTCACTCACTTTCTCGTCCAATGAGCATCTCCAATGCAATAGTGTTAATTAAACTTATGTGGCAAATGACATTGACATTTTATTAAAAAGTTCTCTAATGCATCAATGCTAATGTTATATATGTGATAATTTATTTTTTTATGTTTAGAAAAATAAAGAGAGAGAAATAACATGATTGGATGATATATTTAAAAATAATTGTATACATTGTCAAGAGTAATGTTTAGAATTTAATATTTTTCTTGACAATATCAAGCATTTAATGTGACACATAATTATTTTTATGTCAGGTATCAATTTTTTCACTTTCAACGTATCTATTCGAAATGCTCTAACGATGCAATTATTTGAACGAGAGACAAAATTTTCTCATCTTCTTTTCTAGTGAGGTTCTCACAAGTGACAAGTTAACGGAATATACTATTCTTCGCGCAACACTTTAATTTATCTGATAAATATCACTTACGTTTAATAATGATGTTATTAGTATGCACATTTACTCTGAAACACCATTAAAATATGGGAAACTGTTGTGAAACTAAGAAAAGAGAGGAGAGAATGATCAAGAGGCAAGTTTATTATGGGGACTAGAGTCCCTTTTTATAGTTACAAGATTAGGATTTAGGGGTAGGACAGTCATTCATATAATATATAATTAAGGCAATTAATTAATTACAACACTCCCCCTGAATGACCTCAAAAATGCTGCCTCGTTAAAACCTTGGCAGGAAAACCTAATGGGACAAAACCTGGTCGAAGGAAAAAGAGTACAGCCCTACTCCCCCTGAAAAACATGTCTATAGATCTTTGAGTCGACGCATGCCAATCTTGTGTAACAATCTTTTAAATGATGATGTTGGTAATGCTTTCGTGAATAAGTCCGCCAAATTATCATATGAGCGAATTTGCTGGATATCAATATCGCCATTCTTTTGGAGATCATGTGTGTAGAAGAACTTTGGAGATATATGATTTGTCCTGTCACCTTTTATATAGCCTTCTTTGAGTTGTGTGATGCACACTGCATTGTCTTCATATAACACAGTCGGCTTATCCTTTGTTGAAGCTAATCCGCATGACACTTGGATGTGATGTGTTATATTTCTTAACCATATACATTCTCGACTAATTTCATGGATTGCAATGAGTTCAGAATAATTTGCAGATGTTGCTGTTAAAGTTTGCTTCACAGATCTCCAAGATATAGCAGTTCCTCCACATGTAAATACATAGCCTGTTTGTGATTTGGCTTTATGTGGATCAGAGAGATAACCTACATCTGCATATCGCACAAAAGTATTTCCAGAATTTTCTAGATAATATAATCCAAGGTCGATGGTGCCTTGTAGATAACGTAGAACGTGCTTAACACCATTCCAATGTCTTAAAGTGGGTGCAGAGCTATATCTTGAAAGGAGATTTACAGAAAAATCTATGTCTGGTCTATTGCAGTTAGCAAGATAAGATAATGCACCAATTGCACTAAGATATGGTACTTCAGGACCAAGTATCTTTTCCCCATCTTCAATTGGTCGAAACGGATCTTTATTTACTTCTAGTTGTCTAACGACCATTGGTGATGACAGTGGATGTGCTTTATCCATGTAAAAACGTTTTAATACTTTTTCTGTATATGATGATTGATGAACGAATAATCCTCCATGGACATGCTCGATTTGAAAACCTAGACAAAGTTTTGTTTTTTCCAAATCTTTCATCTCAAACTCATTTTTCAAATATTCAGCAGTTTTATTGAGCTCTTCAGGAGTCCCAATTAAATCAAATCATCAACATAAACTGCTATAATTGCAAATCCATTAATTATTTTCTTTATAATACACAAGGACAAATATCATCATTTTTATATCCTTTTTCTGTAAATATTCACTAAGTCTATGGTACCACATTCGTCAAGATTGTTTCAGCCCATACAACGATCTTTGTAGTTCAATTGAAAACATATTTTTGGGGTATGAATTACTTGCTTCTGGCAATTTAAATCCTTCGGGATTTTTCATGTATATGTCACTATCTAGTGATCCATATAAATATGCAGTAACTACATCCATAAGGCACATATCAAGCCTTTGTGACACAGCTAGACTAATCAAATATCTAAATGTAATTGTGTCCATTACTGGAGASTATGTTTCCTCGTAATCGATTCCTGGTCTTTGAGAGAAACCTTGTGCTACGAGGCGGGCTTTATATCTCGTTATTTCATTCTTTTCATTTCTCTTTCTTACAAATACCCATTTGTATCCAACGAGAATAACATTTTTGGGGGTTTGGATTATAGGCCCAAACACTTTTCAGTGTTCCAAAGAATTCAGTTCAGCCCGTATAGCTTCTTTCCATTTTAGCCAATCATTTCTATTTCGACATTCTTTGACAGACTTTGATTCAGGATCCTGGTTTGATATCTCAAAAGCTATATTATAGGCGAATATATCATCCATGATGATATTTTTTCTCTCCAATAATTTATAAGAGTATAAATAATTAATCGAGATCTCATTATTTTTGGACACTAATAGTTCTTCAGGAACTACATTAGTTTTATGTGATTGATCAATCATTTTTGTCATTGCTTGGTCCCTATTTTGAACTTTTCTCTTTCGGGGTACAGAATCTTTGAAACCAATCGGTCGACCACGTTTTTGACGTATTTTAGATTCATTTGCTGATATTGCTGGTGTATTTGCAGCTGGTATGTGAGATTGTGTCACTTTTCTTGTATCAACAAAAGCATCAGATAGGTTATCTGCAACCTTTTGCAAATGAATTATTTGTTCAACTTCTTGTTCACATTGATTATTCCTTGGATAAAAATGTGACAGAGTATTTTCATTCCAATAAAGACCTTTATTCTTTTTTGGATGTAGTTTTGTCCTGCCTAGTGTTGGATATGTCATTTCATCAAAATGACAATCTGCAAAACGTGCAGTGAATAAATCTCCTGTTAAAGGTTCAAGGTATCTTATGATTGAAGGAGAATCAAATCCAACATATATTCCAATTCGTCGTTGGGGACCCATTTTTGTACGTTGTGGGGCTGCAATTGGAACTTGAACAGCACAACCAAAAATTCGTAAATGAGAAACATCAGGTTCTCGACCGAATACAAGTTGCATGGGGGAGTGTTGATGATAGGCCGTTGGCCTAATACGAATCAATGTTGCTGCATGTAATATGACATGACCCCAAGCAGATGTGGATAATTTTGACTTCATAAGTAATGGTCTAGCAATAAGTTGAAGACGTTTAATAAATGATTCTGCTAAACCATTTTGGGTATGGACATGAGCAACTAAATGTTCAATCTCAATCCCAATTGTCATGCAATAATTATTAAATTCTTTAGATTGAAACTCACTTGCATTATCAAGACGGATTTTCTTGATTGAATGATCGGGAAATTGAGCTCTTAGTTTTCTTATTTGAGCAAGTAGTCTGGCAAATTCTACATTTCTTGTAGAAAGTAAACATACATGAGACCATCTAGTAGAAGCATCAATCAATACCATAAAGTATCGAAATGGTCCACAAGGTGGATGTATTGGTCCACAAATATCTCCTTGAATTCTTTCCAAGAAAGATGGAGATTCAGTATTAACCTTCGTGGAAGAAGGTCTAGTTACTAACTTGCCTTGTGCACAAGCGTCACATGGAAATTCATTTGTTAAAAGAATCTTCTGGTTCTTTATATTATGTCCATGTGAATTATTAATTATTCGGCGCATCATTGTTGCTCCAGGGTGCCCAAATCTATCATGCCAAAGTATAAAATTTTTTGTGTCATTGAACTTCAGGTTCATGACATGATTTGCCTCAATTGCTTTTATGAATGTAAAATACATTCCAAAAGATAAAGTTGAGAACTTTTCTTTTATCTGTTTCTGTCCAGATATAAAAGAATTTATACAAAAATATTCATTAATACCTTCTTGTATTGTCTCAATGTGGTACCCATTACTTCGGATATCCTTAAAACTCAATAAATTTCTTCTAAGTTTACTAGAGTAAAGTGCATCTTCTATAATTAACTTAGTATTATTTGGTAAAATAATACAAGCTCTTCCGGAGCCTTCAATGATGTTTGATACACCTGATATAGTATTCACATTATTTTCTACCAATGTTAGTTTGAGAAAATATTTCTTTTCTTGCAGAATGGTGTGCGTGGTTGCACTATCAGCTAGACAAATATCATGTGAGTTCATTTTTTGTAATTCTTGAGAAATAGTCGAACAATTCCTGGGAAATTGGTAGAACAATATTGCTTGGGAATTAGTGAACAATAGCTCGGGGAAATTGGTAGAACAATCGTGCTGATAACGTGTTGTGAAACTAAGAAAAAAGAGGAGAGAATGATCAATAGGCAAATTTATTATGAGGACTAGAGTCCCTTTTTATTGTTATAAGATTAGGATTTAGGGGTAGAATAATCATTCATATAATATATAATTAAGACGATTAATTAATTACAACAGAAACCTAATTAATCATCTACTCGGTCAATTGTCGACATGCTACAATTTCTTGCGTCAGATGTAAAATAAAATATGTGCACCGTTATAATTGTTGGATCATCAATCTTAGGATATAGCTATTATTATTAATAATTAACTTCGATTATCAATTGGATTATGGGTGCGATCTTAATTTTATTGGCACAGAATATGATTAGTAAATTAATTTTTCAATTTTTTTTATTTTTTAATTGTTATCAATTTTTATTTTACTTGGGGTTTCATCAATTATTATAAATAATTTTGTAATTATTTTAGATGATTAATTAAAAATAAAAAAATATTACAATTTAGTATTTATAGAAATAAATATATTAATAATTATTTATATTATAAACGTCTACGAGCCATGTGTCTTATATTTTTAAAAATAAGTATGTATCTCCGTATCAATATTGTGTCGTGTTCGTGTCCAACTTAATATACACCTAATAATACTCGATGAAATTTTAATTTGTATTCTGAAACTTCATACTCCTAACCAACAATATCACCGTATACTCAACTGTAATATGAATATTACAATAGAGAGGAAGGACCATGGACAATGGAGGTCTATACGGTAGACCGGTCGACGGTTTGGCAAACTAACTGTACCCGCCACAATTCAAAATATTTTTCTTTAACTAAACAATTAAATTACATTATCATGAATAATAAAACATTCGCTCATCAAATCAAGAGGGGATTAACACAAACGTCAACATCATAAGTGAGAAAGAAATCCGGGGTTCAATTTATGCTAAATTAATAATTTACTCCACATCAGGATTATGTGTTCTTCAATTCAAGAACCCATACCTTTCTGCTTATCTTGCTTAGTGGTTGAACAAATAGACCTGTGTAGGTTAGGCCAACCGTTGTATAGTTTACTCTCATCTCACTTGGAATCAAAGCAAACCCGTTGGTTTCTTGGTCGCCATCTTCCTTCATATTTCCTGATCCTCGATCATTTTTATTCCCAACATGAAAATTGAAATCTATCTTTCTTTTTTTAATTTAATTCTATAACATAAAACCAGAAAGTCTTGGAGGGGTATCTACATATTATTAGTTTATATGCCAAATTTCTGAAAGAATAAACTTTTTATTTTTTTGGTGAGTTTCAATGAATTCAAGATATATTTTCACATGCGATTCCGGAAGTGCGATTTCCAATTTGTCAGCAGAGAGGATCGGTTTGAATTCGCAAGCTAGGCCATCTTCTCGTAATCCTCCTTCTCTCTTGGTAAGATTGGCTATGAGAATATCAAGGTCGAGATGGTACAAATTTTTTAGAAGAGTTTTTCATTACCAGAATGGATCAGGGTCAGGGTCAGGGTCGGACCTGGGGCCCAATCCGTTCGATTCGAAAAACTGGATGATGATGGAATTAATTGCTTTGGTGGTTCAAATCAGTGTGACGGTCTACACTCTGATCATTTCCCAAGGGGAGAGACCGGTTTGGCCCATGAGATTATGGGTTTCGGGTTATGCTTTCGGATGTTTCCTTAGTCTTGTGCTGCTCTATTTTCGGTATCGCCTTGTTCATATAACGCAACAACACAATATGGGTTCAAGTGGCTCTGATGTTGAACAACAGATAAACCATGAAGAATCAAGGTAAAAACTATAGTGATCATCTCTCAAGATTTGTGCTAGCTAGTATATTTTTACATGAGATAAATTACCAAAAAAAGAGAGAAAAAAATAGGCCTTGGGGCTCTGGTATATATATATATATGGGGACTTCTACGGTGCCGTGAAGGTACCATTCCCCACTTAATAAGAACCATTAGATCCAAAGTTCGTTATGGATAATGGTAAAATCAAGGGATGTAAATGCAGGGGGCTAGAAGGTATGGTGCCTTCACGGCACCGTAGTCATTTCCTATATATATATATATATATTGTTAGCCCCTTCATTTTAACATTAAATCAAACCTCGAGGGTATTTTTGTAATTTTGAAGTTACCTGAGTGTTTATCTTGTATATTATGTCAAACTTCAAGGTTACTTTCTGTAATCATCCCTTAGGTTAATACCAAAACCTTGAGGTTCAACAATCACAGCTATTAAGTATCATTCAATACATAAGAGTAAAAAGTTTGTTCCTCAAGGAGTATTTTGAATTTTGAAAGGTAATTGTTTTTAGTTTTTTTGGTAATTAGGCCAAACGTATGAAGGGTAGTTTTTAAATTATTTCCTTGTACATGTTCTGATATTAGATATTGATGATCAGAATCTTGCAGTACGCACAAAAATGCAAGACTTCACTTGAGCTGCTATTTGCCATATGGTTTGTGATGGGCAATGTTTGGGTGTTTGATTCGCGTTTCGGCTCATATCGCCGTGCTCCAAAACTCCACGTCCTCTGCATCTCCCTGTTAGCATGGAATGCCATGAGCTACTCTTTCCCGTTCATACTTTTCGTGTTGTTGTGCTGTTGTGTGCCCCTGCTTAGCAGCCTCCTAGGATACAACATGAACACCGCGTCCCTCCAACGAGGAGCAACTGACCAACAGCTTGCCAGTCTACCAAGCTGGAAATACAATGGTGTCAACGATGACGATGACGTAGAGCTTGGAGATTCAGCCAAGAATCAACAAGTTCCAGTAAGTTATGTATTTATTCAAGCCATTGGCATTTTATTACTTACAATGAGTGTGTTATTTATTTATTTTTCGTGTTGATAAGATTTTTGGGTGTGTTTTGGCAGGAGTGTTGTATATGTTTGGCCAAGTACAGAGACAAGGAAGAAATAAGGCAATTGCCATGTACTCATATTTTTCACCTAAACTGTGTGGACCAGTGGCTCAAGATTATCTCATGTTGTCCTCTTTGTAAGCAAGGGATAGAGTAAAAACAAATTGCTTTAAAGGTTTGAAAATCTTGTAACGTAGGTTTTACATTATTTTTCCCTCTTCTGATAAATAAGAAGTGTCTTGTTATTCATAAGTTGTGCAAATTTACAAAGTTACTAGAGTGAGTGAACCCATGTAGATCGAAGCTCACCAGTAATTTGGGTGTTAAGATAGATTCACCTTCAAGAGTGTATATTCCCAACGTGTTCTGTTTTTTGGTTGTTTGATTTGCGGCTAAATATGCTTGTACTTAGAGAGCGGACATTTCATTAATAAAACCAGTTTTCTATTCTCTATCTCAGCTGATTTCAGTATTAATATTTGTATTAGTGGATAATTGTGGTTGAACATAGTTGAAGAACCATGAAAGATACAACCTTTACAGCTTACTATAGTAGTGAGATACAAACTCTATTGCAGCTTATTATAATAGTTTCAGCTATTGGTCAACTTTGCTTTTCTAGAGATTAACAGCACGTTTGATTTGGCGTGCTAATCTCTATCTCAAATTTTGAATATGACCAATTGAGGCTTTGCATCTCCTAAACTCAAGCCTATAACTTGTTGCGGGTAGCCTAGAGGTTTTCTAACAAGTAGAGTCCCGCTGGTGCCCATGTCTGTAACGCTATATTGTTCAAGTCAATTGTTCTATCTGACTAAACCATTTTCCTTGAAGACTTTATTTGTCGACTTTCCATATTCGTTGGATTGTCGATTTTCTTCAATTGGAGTGTGGAATTGTCGGCTGATTTGGTTGTCGAGTTCTTTGGTTGCGGACTTGACTGTCGTCTTCTGCGATTTCTTTGTCGACTCTGATTCCCTTTGCTTAACTAATTGACTCATTTTGAGAGTTATATCCTACCAACTATCCTAAAATAAAGATTACATGCGAATGGGAATCTAGTCTCATTACACTCTATTAGTGGTAATTTGGACCTAATAATATAACATTTTTGTTCAAAAAGTATTACAGTCTAACGAAAATATTCTTGTATTCATGATGTATAGCAGATGATTCTGCAATGATCCACATTTGCTTCTCCTCCACTCAATAAACAATGTCAAAATACAAGTTTCCAATTAATATATGGACAACACTTGGTACCCCTGAAAAGGACGATGATTGTTCTTCTGTGACAGTAAAAGTAAAACATGAGAAAAAGCTAATTATATTATTACAATCATTGTAATATACATAGTAAAATATATGCCTCTCAAATCCCCACCCCTGACCGCCAGGACCAGCTCGTGCCTGTAAGCCAAACACATAATGGGGTTGGTCGTCCAAAGCTTTCTTGGACACTATTTGCATGGCCAGCTCTACGCAGATTCGACCAAGTGGTATGTTTCGCCCGGAGAATGTGAGATCGCCTAATTTCGCCTGGCTACTGACCTGTCCACAAAACCAGTTAGAAAGGACCACCAGGGGAATTCCGATAGAATCCTCTCCGATACTTAAGTCAGTAAGTGTTTCAAATATCGGAGTAAAAGATGGATATTCAGAGTGTCATGCGTTTTTTTCCTTTAGTTGGGATATTTATAACCCAAATTAGTTAGGAGCTTTTCTGAAATCCCGAAAATAGGCCCGCGAATCTCGAAACGTTACTCAGAGGACCTCTACAGATTACCCTTTTGGACGGCCAGAGCTCCTCGAGCTCAGTCCAAACTTTTATGCATTCTTGACCTGATTACGGTAAAATCATATCCAGGAATTGAGATCAAGTCAGGGCAAGCCCTTCTGAGCTATATACATAAACTCGGCTCAACCTATCCTTTCTTGGCTATCTCCTTTATGGCGCAAAATCAAAACTCGGCTCGCCCCAACCTGTATATCCTTCTTCCTCCTCACTCCACTTATCTACGTCTTCATCTACAACGTTATCCTTAACTTCCTCCGATGAACGGAATTCTCATGTTCAAGGCGGCGGCCCTGACAATATTATCTCCACCATTAGTGACCTGACTCTGGAAGGGTTGAGAACCAATTTCCAGATCTCTGACGAGTTTTCTCTTGTAAATCCCGATGCCGGCGAAAGGGCGTCTCAACCGCCATCTGATCATTTAACTTTTCTCGCCGACCAGTTTCAGGCTGGGTTGAGCCTTCCCGCTCACCCTTTCATCTTATCCGTGTCTCGGATGTACCGGATTCCAGTATACCAATTTGTACCCAATGCCTTCCTAATAATTATAGGGTTTCATTTGGTGGCGCGGTTTAATGGGATTATTCCAACGCCCTAGTTGTTTTATTCTTTGTTCCAAGCAAAAAGTTCCTCTTCCGGCTTCTTTTACTTGTCTGCCCCCACCGACATCCAATTTTTAACCGGTAACCCTTCCTCCAATAAGGCTTGGAGAAAAAGGTTTTTCTTTGTCCACTACTCAGGCGATTTGGGTTTTCCCCCGACGTTCATCCATGCCCTTCCTGCTCAGACTCACCTGACTAGGGGAGACCAATCTCCTACCCTAGAAAAGATCATCCTCGCCCTTAATAAAAACATCTTCCATTTGACTAAATTTCTCACTCCCCCCATTCTGAGCTTCTTCAATTCCAGGGAGGAGACTAGTCCTCTGTCCCCTAAGATCAGTATATTGAAAGAGCTATCCAGCTCTATCCTTCTCATTTTTACCTTTTTATCTACTAAGGATTTAATCTTATTTTTATATGTCTATTTTTAATCTTTCGCAAATTCTTCTGCAGTCACCATGATGAAAAAGATGATGGTCGCACGCAAGCAAGAGTTTGCTCTGCCCGCAGAGAAAAGTCTTCCTGGAGAGCCAGTCGGGTCAGGAGGGCTGGTTCAGCCAGAGGAAAGGGTCAAGCAAGAGGAGCCAGTCAGACCTGACGTTGGCCTGACCGTCCCCTCCGGCTATGGGAATGAGCTAGCTCTCGCTCCTCGCAGACATGCTCACTCAGGAAAAGGGGTGGCACCCTCGGGGTCGAAAGTGGCGAACCCTAACCTGATTTTGTTCAACAGCACGTCTGTCTTGGACTGTCCGGGGGCGGTGGCAGTTCAATTCGTTCAAGAGCAGTGCCCTTCCTCCGACCTCCGTACCCCGGAGAAATGGTCAGATCCCGAGCTGATCGAATCTCTCTGTTAAGACAAAGCGAGGGTAACTATCTTCTTTCTTCCCCCCCTTTTTTTTTTAACTTCACCATTCTGGTTACATCAGGCCGCCACTAAGAGGGCCATCCTGGTCGCTCGGGCTCGGGATTCTTTGATCAAAGCCAACCTTGCTAAGGAGCATGCGGCCCTTAAGGAGAGAGAGAAGAGGCTGGTGAGCCTCTGCAAAGAGAGAGGAGCTAATACTCGTGTTTACCTCGCCGATCAATGGTGTTTAGGGAGGATCTGAGTTATCTCGTTGTATGCACAATTACACAAGCGTAAGACTTGACACACACACACACACACAATGTTACGGGGACGCATCCCCAACCTCATATACTATAAGGAAAGGCCTTGGCCAGAAAACTCGAATCACAAAATGTCGAGCCAAGCCTAATAAGACCATGCCTAACAAAAGCTATTGGATGATAGCCCCATCCGCTAAGCATATTTTTGGCGACAGTTGCACACCGTCTCCCAGGTGGCCGGAGCCACCATCGAGAAGCCCTACCAAAATCCGTCATCTTCGGATCATGGTCACACCCTCATACTTCTCCTCCGCCGACATGCGTTCAGCCACGCATCGTCCATGTGTTGTCGGTAACTGCATGGTAACCGCCACCTAATTGGGAGCACTCCTATCAAAACCCTCATATGCATCTGAGTCTCGCACTCTCATTTCTTTGCTTGTGAAAGCCGCTCATTTATACAAGCAGGGACGTAATCGCTCTCCAACTGCACACTGGAGAAAACTGCCTTACTTTGTTGTTACCCATGACTGCTCGGAACATGCATGCTCGCCATGAGGAATGGCGCCAAACAACTCAAGTCAGCTCGCTCGATGTGTATCTCGTGCGTCTTGATCTTGACAACTGCCTTCCTTTGTAAGCCCTCCTTTCTAACCAACACATGTCGAATGGATTCGCATAATTACCCATCGTTACTTAGCTAAACAGCTGGAATGTGCACAAGTACCCAGCCCCTTATGCACCTCATCGAGTCTATCTCGTAATCGTCCACCCAAGACATCAACCATCTCCAACATAGCCCTTAACCCGCCTTCGATCCGCACGCGATACCATGCTTACTTACGACCGGACCGGCCCGTGACCCACTCCCATTACTAGTGTTGACGAATGTCAGCATCCCTCATGAGCCATGGCTGATACCCCAAGGTCGTCATAGGGCTGGAGCTTCACAGATTCTTTCCCCTATATAATAAGCCTTAGAAAATATGCAAAGACCCACTGATAGACACTGCTTGTCTGTACAGGCACTAGTATCTCCTCATTTTTTTAATATCTAGCTTCCTGCAAAACAAGACAAAGGCACATACAAAGCAATCTCTTAACAATACTTGAACATAAATGCTTAGAAACCTCTAAATACATGTCGCTCTCCCTTGTCTCGTACGATATCGTACCATGCCGACACCGTTTACGCCATAGACTTGCCAACCTGTCGAGTTATTGTGCGAAGGGTGTAACACTAGGCAATGCGTAAAATAGATATTTTTATGATTGAGGTTTTGACCGACCTATTTTAGGTCGATGATTGCTCCATAACTACATGATTTAAATATATGTGTATTCTTATGGTTTTTATATTTTTATGGGCCTACGCTTATTCAGGTTAGTAATGGTTTTTATGGTTCTTATAGTTATGAGCTGACATATATCCAAGTCAGTAAACATGCAGGTATTGTGTGGATTTAGTAAGCGACCTCTTCTTCTAGAAGGTGCAATCCTTTTACGAGGAGGGCGAGCTGTTTTTGGGGGCAGCGATATCTCGTATAAGAGTGGCGAGCTCTTATGTGAGGTGGCTAGCTCATATGAGATAAGTGCCACTTATTTTTGGATGAATGAAATCTTTATTTTTTTTATATATTCTAACTGATTTTGTACCTCAATCATCCAAAATATGGGGGACTAGCTGATACAAAATCAAAAATGGACTCGACTATATATGGTAAGAAAGTAAAAAAGAAAGGGGGTAGAAGATTTTAGGTCCCGGCGTATATGATAATCTATATATATGGTTATTATAGAATTATGTAAAATAAGAATCCTAATATGAGAATATTTCCTAATTATAGAGATTGGGTACAATTAGGATATTTAATCCCACCTTGGAAAGGAATCCTATTAGCTAGAGGACAAGTTTCAATAATCTTATATAGGGGGTTCAGGCCCTTATTTCGGTCTCATGCTCACATCTCATGATCTCTCATGCCCTTATATGCTCCTATTTCATAACTCCACCCCTCTCTCTATCATGAAACTCACGTTATTCTCTCTTTATACAGAACAATTCTCTCATATCTAATTATCATGGATCATGGAGCTTACGGGTTTTATAGATTTTATGGCGAGCTCTCATTTAGAAGATATCCTTTAGAAGAAGCGAGCTCTTATACAGGAGACGAGAACCCTAGATTGGGAATACGTCTCTTGTCTCTTGTCCCTTATCTCTTATCTCTTGTCTACATAAAGAGGACACATGCCTCACTTTTTACTCTATGTTTTAAGCTCTCGCACATCTCTCTCGATCAATAGCTGACTTAAGCATCGAAAGACCTACGTCGGGGCCGCCCGACTTGGGTTCTGTTTTGCAGGTTTGATCAGGTCACCAGTAGCTTTCTGGAGGTCTATCAGGTCGCTGGTCACATATTTTAGATCAGTACTTTCTATTCTTGAAGTATCACTCCTAACACTCTTTCCGCTATTGAAAGGATGAGAAGAGATTGTCATTTTAATACGAAAATATAGAAACTCAATTAATAGATATAAAAATAGAGAGACTTAGAGTATTTGAATTTTCACAACTTAGAAATAGAAGAGAGAACTTAAAGATGAGAGAATTAGAGTAGAATGTTGGTGTGAAAATAGTGTTGGGAGGGAGAGTATTTACAGGTGTAGAAAAACTAAAAATAGGGAAAAAAAAAAAAAAAAAAAAAAGACGACGCAAAATCATCAGTATCGGACCGAAATCGACCGGTTCACGCCCACTGGTCATAGTTGGTTAATTTTCAAATTGTTCTAAATTTCTAGTGGAAATCCAAAATCGGCGGTTTCAGTTTCCACATGCTAAAATTCAAAACTTCAATTTATTATTATTATTATTATTATTATTATTATTATTATTATCATCATCATCATCATCATCATCATCATCATCATCATCATCATCATCATTATTATTAGGGATAAAAAGAAATTTGCCCCCTAAAGTATCACGAAATTTTGACTTTACCTTCTAATTTTATTTTTTTTATTTTAAGTTGCCTCTTGAAACTTGCGTTTTTTTGAGTTTGCCTCCTAAAGTACAATTCAGGCCAAAAAGTTGTCTGAAGCCGTTTACGTGACTTACACGCAAGGGCACGAGCGTCTTTTCTCTTTTCAATTTTTTTTTGCCTCCTCAACTATCTCGTTTTTTTTACTTTGCCACCTAAAGTATTTTTCTATCAAGTTGCCTTTTCAAGTACGATTTTATTTTAAAATTGCCTCCTCATGACAGTTTTTGGGCCAAAAAATAAAAATCAAATACCAATAGAATTTACCTGATGAATGATACCCTAGGTAATAATAATAATAATAATAATAATAATAATAATAATAATAATAATAATAATAATAATAATAATATTTTTAACATAAATAATATAATTTTAATATTATAACATAATTATAATACACTTTTAAAACTACTACTACTAATAATAATAATAATATATAATTAAAATATAATAATTTATGAATATAATTTATAATTTAACTAATATATTTAATAAATATATAATATATAATACGATCTTTTTACAATAATAATTTTTGTAACTTTTTTCCCATTTCTTATTTTTGTTGAAATATAATATTACTTGTAATGTATATATTTTAATTTAAAATGCATATAATGTAATTATAATACACTTTCAAATAATAATAATTATAATATGATACAAGTAATATTATATTAACATAATACACTTTCAAGTATAATATAATATAATATAATAATATTTGAAATATATTATAAGTGTATTTTAAATTATATGTGTTGAAATAGTATTACGTGTATTATATTATTATATATTATAATTTTAAAGTGTATTATAATTATATTATATGTATTGCAAATATATATATATATATATATTCCAATATATTTATATATTGCAAGTAACATTATATATCAACAAATAATAAGAAATAAAAAAAAGTTACAAAAATTGTTATTGTTAGTGTATATATATATATATATATATATTAAATATATTAGTTAAGATTATAAATTATATTTCAAAATTACTATTATTACTACTACTATACTAGTAGTGCTAGTAGTAGTATTTAAAAGTGTATTATAATTATGTTATATGTATTAAAAATTATATTATTTATATTTAAAAAATATTAGTAATATCTTATTCTTATTATTATTATTATTATTATTATTATTATTTACCTAGGGTATCATTCATTAGATAAATTCCATCTGTATTTGATTTTTATTTTTATTTTTTGGCCAAGAATCTGTCATGAGGAGGCAATTTTAAAATAAAATCGTACTTGAGAAGGCAATTTAATAGAAAAATACTTTAGGAGGCAAAGTAAAAAAAAAATGAGATAGTTGAGGAGGCAAAAAAAAAAATTTGAAAAGAGAAAAGACGCTCATGCCCACGCAGGTAGGTCACGTAAACGGCGTCCGGCAAATTTTTGGCCAGAATTGTACTTTAGGAGGCAAACTCAAAAAAACGCAAATTTTAGGAGGCAACTTTAAAGAAAAAAAAGTTTAGGAGGTAAAGTCAAAATTTCGTGATACTTTAGGAGGCAAAAAAAATTTATCCCTTATTATTATTATTATATTTTAAATCATCGGTTTTTCGGTTAAGGTTTTGCCCTAAACCGATTCAAAGCGTAATTAAAAATATTATACTGTGGACTTGGGTGCATCTTGTAAGGTGCACCCAATAATTTAACTTATCATCACATAAAACTGATAAATAAATAAATAAGTATATATATATATATACATATATATATATATATATATGTATGTATATATGTATGTATGTATGTATGTATAACCCACACAAATAACTTAAATTATAAATCTAAAATCTAAAACCATTAATTGAAAATTAAACTCAATAAATGAAAAAATAAACTCTAAAAGGGAAAACTAATTCCTAAAATGAAAAAGTAAAGCTTAAACTCTAAGTTTCTGTCATATATCATTATATATAACTGACATATATTATCGTATATAACTGTCGTATATCATAACATATGACTGAAGCCCTAAATCTAAATTCTAACTCTAAAATAAAAAACTAAACCTTGAAAATGGAAAATTAAATTATAAATAAAAAACTAAACTTTAAATTTTAAATTTTTATCATATATCATATATAATTAATGTATATAATTACACATAATTGGTATAATGATTGATTTTGTCGAGTGCACCTAAATAAGTGCACCCGAATCCATAGAATAAATTACCGTGTAATTGGCGGTCACCCGAATCAAACCCAACCGGTGGCCATCTCTTGTTGTCCAGTCCTATTTTAATTTTTATTTTCATTTTTAAAAAAATGGAAATAGCATGTTCAGACTAGAAAACTCACGTGCGACCAGTGTTCGAAAAGGCGTCAAAAGGCGCCGCCTAGGCGTAAGACGCCGATAAAATGCCCCGCCTTGGGGGTAGGCGTGAAAAAAGGCGGTCAACACAAAAGTTGACCGCCTAGGCGCATAAAGGCGTGCGCCTTTAGCAATGATCGAGATTTTTTTTTTTTTAATTTTGGGCCATAAATTATTTTATAAATTAATAATCCAAGCCCACTAAAAAATTATGTAAAGTAAAACTAATAGCCTAGCCCAAACAAGGAAGCCACTGGGCTTTAGATAAATTAATTAAAATAAAAGGTAAGAAGCCACTGGGCTTCATATAAATAAATAAAAATAAAAGGTCTTTAGAAAAATAACATAAAATAAAGATTAACAAACAGAATGAAAGTATTTGGATAAGGGTTTAGATTTGGGGAAACAACAAACAACCAGGAAGATATCCAAAGGGAAAAAAAACAAATTGCGGCTTGAATTCTACCGTCCACATCTCTACTTGAGAGATAAAGATCAACTAAACATCTAAGGTATGACTTTCAACTGGATTTTGTTTATGATTGAGGTTGTACGGTCATCTCTTGCATGGCTGATTGGCTTTCTTTATCCTTTTTTCCCCACCATTTTTACCTTGTGATTTAATCTCCTGTGGTGCTTTAACATATTTAATTAGTAGCTTTGATTAACTTTTAAGTTCTCGATTAGGCCGGCAACTTCATTGTACTTTTTTTTTGCTATTTTATTTTATTATTATTTTTTTGTGGTGCCATTTTAAGACAGCAAAAAATTATATAGAAATGGGATGAGCCCAAGAACTACTACACATATTGCCAAAAGTGGATGGAGCACAAAATCTTTTTTGTGCCCTGTTTTAGGAAGTGAGAAAGTATTATATTGATATATGATTAGTGTGATAAAACAAAACCCTTTCTCAGGAGGTACTACTTTAATTGTATTTGTTATTTCTTAACCATGGCAGTGAGAACATTACATGCACAAAATTTTATTTATTTTTAATTTATAGGAATCATGGAGCAAAATAATTCTAATCTTGAAGATAATGAGATGAAAAATGCGTCAGATGATATTGGATGGGAGACAGCAATTCTTGATAATTCTAATAATCATAATGATGTGAGATGTATTTTGTGTGGGAAAGTAACAAAAGCTAGAATCAATAGGCACAAAATTCATATTCGGGAATCAAGGGAAAAGGTGTGAAACCATGTCCAAATGCTAGTGAAGAGCAAAAGAAAAAATGTCGTGAAGCACTAAAGGAGAATGAGAACAAGAWGATAGAGAAGTTATTGCATGAGAGTAAATTAAGAGATGAAGTTTTATTGTCTTTGCATGCACGTGAAAAAGAAGAAGATGAAATTTGCATTATCGAAGGGGGAAGTAGGAAAAGACCTATTAATTTGGGTCCCATGGATGATTTTTCAAGACCAATCAAAGTGAATGATGAATCTATTGATGCTAGTAAGAAGATGAAACAACCAAATGCGAAGGATGCAATGGATAAGAAAAGGTCTCATGAAGTTCATCAATACTTGGCTAGATGGATGTATGAAAATGGAATTTCTTTCAATAGCATTGACAATGATAGTTTCAAAAAGTTTGTTGAGGCTCTTGGTCGCTATGGACCGGGTTACACACCTTCTTCTCAATATCAATTAAGAGAGCCGCTTTTAAAAGGAGAGGTGGAAAGGACAAAGGAAATTGTTAAGAAGCAAGAAGAAGAGTGGAAAGCCAATGGATGTTCTATAATGACCGATGCATGGAGTGATGGAAAGAGAAGAAGTATCATGAACTTATGTGTGAATTGTAAATTGGGAACCACATTTATTTCCTCAAAAGATACCAAGGAAGATCCTCACACGGGGCAATACATATTTGAATATGTTGATGAGTGTGTTAAGGAGGTGGGAGAAGAAAATGTGGTTCAAATTGTAACCGACAATGCTTCGAATAATATGGCCGCGGCGAATTTGTTATCTCTACAAAGGCCGAAGATCTTTTGGACTTCTTGTGCCACTCACACCTTCAATCTCATGCTTGAAGCAATCTCCAAGCTTCCTACTTTCAAGGGAGTAATTAAAAAGGCAAAATCTTTCACTATTTTTGTATATGCACATCATAAGTCCTTGGCATTGATGAGAAAATTTACAAAAAAAGAGATAGTTCGACCGGGAGCCACTAGATTTGCATCGTCTTTCTTGACATTGCAAAGCTTGCTTGAGAAGAAGTATGATGACTAGTAATGAATGGGATAATACTAAATTGTCAAAAACGAAGAAGGGAAAAGAGGCATTTGATATCATTGTTCCAAATGATTTTTGGAACTTGGTGGAGTTGTGTTTAAGAGTCTTTACTCCATTAGTTAAAGTTCTTAGACTTGTAGATGGATAGGAGAATCCATCAATGGGCTTTGTATATGGAGAGCTATTAAGGGCCAAGGAAGATATTAAGAAAGTCTTGAAGAAGGAAAGTGACTACATTCCAATTTTAAACATCATTGATTCGCGTGGCAAGGATCGACTTGATAGTCCACTTCATACAACGGGTTATCTTTTGAATCCGTTTTATTTCTTCAAGAATTCTAGTATCAAAGATGATCACTTGATAACAAATGATTTCATTACTTGTGTTGAGAAGTTCTTTTCCGATCAACAAATGCAACATCATGTGATAAATATCGAGTTACCAAGGTACATCAAAAAAGAAGGTGAATTTTGGAAGAAAATTAGCAATAAGTGGATGTGAGAATGATGACCCATATTATGATCCGGGTATGTTAATATTATTTCGTCTCATTATTCAATTTAATATGTTGTTCTAATTGCATAAACTATACCACTTTTTTTAAAACGTTTTCCTATGATTTACTAGTTAGTTGGTGGGATTTTTATGGAAATGAGACACCAAATTTAAAATTTATGGCTAATAGAATCCTTGGATTGACTACTAGCTCATCGGGTTGTGAAAGAAACTGGAGCGTCTTTGAAGGAGTAAGTGCTAAATAATAATTACAAATTTTAAGTTATTATCTTGGTCATGAACTAGTATTCTAGTAGTTATGTTAAACATGTTAATACAATAAATTACCAACTTCATTCATGTAGATACACAGAAAAGGAATCGCCTCGATGCGACACGGATGAAAAATCTAGTTTATGTCCAATTCAATGCAAGGTTGATGAATAAAAAGAAAAGGAAGGACAAACTAGAGGCTTTACTTGCTAGTGATGCTAGTAATGCACAATCTTGGATTGTTGAGCATTGTGATGATGATGATGATGATGATGATGAGATCGAGGATGATATGTCACAAGCTACAAGAGATGTTAGAAACTTTCAAGGTGAAATAAGGGATCCCGAAGAAGATTTTGAATCGGATGGCGTGGAAGATGAATTGGATGAGGATATTGACTAATCAACTTTCATTTAGATAAATATTTTGACAAGGCTAATATTTAGGCTATGCATATAAGTTATAAATCTTATGTTATTTTGCTTGTATCCGATACTATTTTGGAGAAACATGAATATCGGATGGTGTTTATTTGTAACCTAATCGTATGAGCAAATAATTTGAACTAACTAAATGTAATAGTTATTTAATTTTGTATGAATGATTAATATTGTGCTAATATATATATATATAATATATATATATATATATATATATATATATATATATATATATATATATATAAAATAAAAAAAAAATTAAAAACGCCTTTTTACGCCTAGGCTTCGCCTAGGCTTTCAAGGCTTGAGGCTTGGCCTCGCCACCTTGCCACGCCTTACGCCTTTTCAAACCTTGCGTGCGACGCATAGGGCTGGGTAAAAATACTGAAATACCGCATTTACCGTACCGAAAAAAAATACCGAATATACCGGATTTTCGGTATACCGAGATTTTCGGTTCGGTATTATACCGTACCGTAAATAGACGGTACGGTAATGGTATATAATTCTTGAAAGACTCGGTATTTCGGTATATACCGAAATACCAAACAAACGCGGCATGTCGGTATATATACCGTATATACCGTATTGTATACCGATAATATATTAATAAAAGCTTAATTACTTGTGGTGGGTGTTGCGTGGGCTTAGAATACGAGATCTCAATCTGAATCCCAAAGTCAAAAATTAGGGCAAAACTAAAAAAAAAAGTCTGGTTTGATCTCTTCCCTCTCACTCTCAATCAATTCCATTTCTCCCGCTGCCGTTTCCAGAGGTTTCCATCACCAGGTCCTGTTGCTTCTATTGATTCATCGCATCCATCCCCTGATCTTCAAGGTACTATCTGGTTTGTTGTATGTGATTGTAAAGACTGTCCATCTGATTAAATCTTTAATGACATAGTTAATTTATTCATCTTGATGCATGAATTAATTGTTGGGAATATACTTATGATTCGAATTTGAGTTTTTCTGAATCTGAAAAAAAAAAAAAAAACATTGTTTTCCTAGTTGATTTATTGYTTTTGAGGAAATATGCAACTTCTGTTACCAATTATCTGGATTGTGAATGGTTTRTATGGGTGTGATATTGTTAATTTGGTTTTTAAATTTAGCTCACTAATAATATACTTTGATGTTCGTAACAAATCTTTTTGTTATTTAAAGGGATAGTTGTGGAAAGTGTTAGCTTAAAACTTCATCTTGAAGTAAATCTGAACTTATGGGAGTTTAGCTCAGTTATCATGAATGAAAATGAAGACACATGTAAATATGTTTAAAGGGAAACAACTTCAAGAATTTGAATCTAAATTTGTTTGTCAATACAAGGGTTTGTTTATGAATACTGAGTACGGAGAGGTTTWTGTTTTGTAGTTATTTTTTATTTTTTCCTAATTTTTTAATTTCTTTTTCTTAGTAATTTGATTACATTTTCTTTTTTTAAATAAAAAAAGTGTTTTTGATGGTTAATTGTTGGCTTTTTTTTCTTTTATTCCCCTGCACCTTTGAATTTTGTTTCCTATTTGCTTTACATGTGTAGTTTCTATTGATGACAAATATTGATGACTTATTTGTGAAATTTCTCTAACTATGTTTTTTTATGTCCAAAATAAATCAAATTACATTATTTTTTTTTTAGAAGTTGGCAAATGTATTACTTGAATCCTCACATTAAAATTCAATTTTCTTTATAGAAAGCAAATATGAATAGGGGTATTTTTTATTTTCGAATAAAGATGGGTCATTWTGTAATTAAGCAAAAGCACATGAGTAACTTTTATAATTTTCCYTTTTCTTAATATTATTATGAAAAGCATTAACATAAGTTTTTTTTGAATATCCTCATATAACCAATGAATTAATCACAAGTTGGCTAGAATTTTGTTGTGGTAATTTTACGATACCATTGGTATTCTTCGTTTCTTCTAATTTGTTGTTTGCAGTGTCAGTTTTTTATTGATGACTGGTTTCATGAATTGAAATTGAGAAGTTTTCTTTAGACTGAATGAAATTTCTGGATATTGAATATATGTTTATGAATATGAGTTGGTTTTTTTCATGGTTTAAAAAAAACTGTTTTAAAGTTAAGTCACCTTTTTTTTTAATAAGTTGGGTCACTTTTTTTTTTTTCTTTGTTTCCCCTGTTCTTACACATATTGGTCTTACTTTTTCTATGAGAGTGCCTAGAAGATTAATTTATGATATAATTTCCTTTTTTTTTCTATGAATTTTCTGTTTTTTTTTTCCTTTTATATATTAATCTTCACTGTTTCTTATGAAAAATAGAAACATATTATATATTTAATTTACTGAAAATATTTGCATTTCTTAAAAATAATATCAGGTGTTTGCCGTTCTCCGTTCTCCTACAATGGAGTCTGAATCTTCTCATTCACTGCCAAGTCCATCCAAAGCACCAATTGTGACAGAATCTGAAGCACATAATGAGTGTACGAGTCGAAAACGAAAAAGGAAAGGTTCAACACAATTTCCTCCTGTATGTCCGAATTCGAGCAAGGGTAGTATTTATTGGGAACATTGTGATCGAGGGGAAAGGAAGTTGGATGATGGGAGCAGACAAAAAATCGGGATATGCAAAAAATGTAAAGTTCAAATCCCGGTGTCTTATGGAAGTACTAGTGGGTTAAAATATCATTTAGAGAAGAGGTGCAAGAATAGTCCACTATACATTGGGAGTGTGAGTGAAAATAGTCAAGGCGTATTGACAAATGAAACTTTGGGGCAAGGGAGTGCCTTGGTTTCTCATACATTAATCAAAAACGGTGTGAGTTGAAGGTTACGGAGTATGTGATTGTGGATGAAGTGTCATTTTGGGCTGTCGAAGGGAAGGGGTTTGTAAGTCTTGTACATGAATTACAACCAAGATTCAAAACCCCCGATCGAAAGAAAGTTGCAGGTATGGTTTTTGACTTATTCTTAGTTGAGAAGGCAAAAATACAAAGTGTGATTAGTGGTCAGAGGGTTAGAATCACTACTGATACTTGGACATCCATTCAAAATATAAATTACATGGTTGTCACAACTCATTTTTTGGATAGTGACTGGAAATTGCATAAAAGGATAATTAATTTTACAAAGATCACTAGTCATGCAGGAGAGGAAATCGGTAAAATACTTGAAGTTTGTCTGAGAGAATGGGGGATAGAGAAAATATTTTCAATTGTTGTCGATAATGCTTCTTCTAATGATAGTGCTATCGATTACTTAAAAAAAAGAATGAAAAGTGAGAATTCATTAATGTTTGAAGGAAAATACTTTCATTTGAGGTGTGCGTGCCATATACTTGACTTGATCGTTAGAGATGGCTTGAAAGAGCTCAGTGCTTCAATTAAATCCATACGGAATGCAGTAATGTTTATTCATTCTTCCCCTTCCCGGTTGAATAAATTTAGAGAGTTTGCTGTGCTAGCAAAGTTTCTTTGTACGTCCACAGTARCTATGGATGTAAAAACTAGGTGGAATGCAACTTATAAAATGCTTGAAGTTGCGTTSAAGTATAGAAGAGTGTTTGATAGAATGGCCGAAGAATGGTTTCCTTTTATGAATTATTTTTGTGAAAAGAATGAAAATGGTAAACCAAGAATCGYGCCTCCAAATGAAGAYGATTGGGAGAACGCAAAAGCTTTTGTTCATTTTTTGAAAAAGTTCTATGATGCTACTTTAGAGCTAAGTGCATCAAAAACTCCTACTTCTCACTTGATTTATCAATCAATGATTGCATTGCAAATTGAGATTGAGAAAAAGTGTAATGATGATTCGGATCCAACTCTTAAAAAGGTTGCAAATGCAATGAAATTGAAATTTGACAAGTATTGGGGGAATTGGAGTAATATGAACCCTTTGATATTTYTCGCKAATGTTTTGGACCCGAGAAATAAGCTTCAAATGATTAAGGTTAGCATCAAGAAYTTGMYAGGCAATCATGCCAAGGTCCAAGAGTTTGTTGATAAGGTTAAAAAAGACTTGGTAACTTTGTGGATGGAGTATAAGGGAATAAATGAAACTTTCGATAATGAGAGACAAAGTATGCAAATAGAGAGTAACGATGGGGATGGTACTAATAGCGGTGGTGGTGGTCTTTGGGATGAATTGTTCAATGARGTGGAAGCACAAAATGAAGAAGAGCAACTTCAAGAGATATCTAATGAAGTGGATAAGTATCTAGCCGATGAGATAGAAAAAAGATCTAATCAATCTTTCAATCTCTTGGAGTGGTGGAGAGGAAGTGAAACTAGGTATCCAATCCTTTCRATTATTGCTAAGGATATTTTTTCAATCCKAAGCTCAACCGTTGCTAGTGAGTCCGCTTTTAGTTTGGGAAAGAGAGTTGTGGATCCMTTTAYAACTAMTTTGAGTCATAAAATGGTAGAAGRATTGGTGTGCACTAATGATTGGCTAAGGGCGGAGGAGTTCAACTTTTATAAGGATCCCACCGATGATGACCTTGATTTATACAAGGAAATTGAAGAAATTGAAAAACGTAAGATTTTAAAATTAATAATGTTTAATGTTAATTTTAATATTATTAGTTATTGTCTAATATTAATTTTAATAATGTTTATAAATATATATATATTTACAGTTGCAAAGGGCATTCAAGACAATTCGTCTCAAACATGAATGGTGCTTAATTACGAGAGATATGGTCTCATGGTGAGGCCAACTATCCAATTCAGGTAATAGTGATTGATTTGCTTGAGATAACTGATATAGTTCCTTAGCATGTTTTCCTTAATAAACAAGATCTCATTCTTTCTTTACTGTGTATCTCTTTATGATAATTGTTGTTTGTGGAACCATTAGAACCTGTCCTGTAGAATTAACTCTCTTACACTTTTTTTTTTTTGGTTTATGGATCTTTTTTCTGCTTCACATGGTCTTCATTTTACATCTAGAGAAATTTCATTCTCATAGTTCTTTTGTTCTTCTTATTATTCTTTATGTCCAACATTTGGTGGCAGCTGTCCAGATCAGATCTGGTACTGGTGAAACTGAAAATGGTGTTATTTATATATATGAAGATTTTGTTTAAAAGTCGTTTAGATTAGAGTGTTAATAACACAGTGAAGAGAGTTTAAAATAATTCCATTAAAAATCATTTCTAACTCTTATCTCCTGCTTATTTATTTGTGAAGTGAGGATGAGTTTATAGTACTAGAGAGGATATATAAGGTGTAATTTAGCTTAGTGTTATTGCCTAGAAGGGATCTTTTCCTTTTTCTTTTCTTTTCTTTTTCTCTCATAGTTTATATTTTTTAGCTAATAAAGACATGGCTCTACCTTTTCCAGAATTCTACTGAGACTTATATATTTATAGTAGTACCCTACTGCTATGTAGACAAGATCTTTAACTTTAAGCATATTTTTTGTGCCTTGAATCTGATCACTATGGAAGATCTATACATGTACTTATCATATATATACACATACATCATTAGCATACAGTAAAAAATTGTGTCGCGTGACAGTGAGTTATTAAATATGAAGGGGTACTAGTATAGTTGTTGTGAGGGATTATTTTGTATGCTATGATTGTATGCCCAAATGGCCGGAGTTTGACGATTGAATTATTTTGTATTCTATGATTGTTTGGAATAAACTTGATTTTTTTCCTCTCTTTTTTTTTTCAGGCCCAAACAGTAAGCACTCAAGTGATTCGATATTTGTAAGCTTCGACTTCTAATCAAGAAATCAGACGTGATTTGTTATTTTGTGTTGTTTTTTAATGTTCGTTATGTTAGATTGTTGGGACATGAATTGCAATGTGTGTATTAATTTGATTGGAGATGCTTCATGACTTGAGTTGTGTAAACTAATATTTTGCAATGTAATAGAACAATAGGGGCCAATTTATGTTTTTTTTTTTTTTTTACTTGGATTAATATTCTCTAACAGTTTTTTTATTTAAATTTCGGCACGACGGTATTACACCAATTACTTTCGGTATACCGAATTTCGGTAGGTAAAAATCTCGGTACAGAACGGTAACCTACCGATACCGTTCATGAATTTCGGTATACCGAAATCTCGGTATAATACGGTATGAAATTTGTGAAATAACGAATTTCGGTATACCGAAATGCTCGGTTCGGTATCGGTATACATTTTATATATACCGAAAAAAATCGGTACGGTATACGGTATGAATTAGAATTTTCGGTATACCGTACCGACACAGGCGACGCACACTATACACTTCCTAATCTTCTTCCTCATTTTCTCACCTCTCTCGTTTCCTCCGGTTCGGCCGATTCCAGGTAAACTCCGGACCTCATGATATACACGCACCTACTATTCTTCTCAACATTAGTTTCTCTTTTCTCTCAACAATTTTACGATTCTATGTTATGGCGATTTTTCCTCCCAGCTGTCGGCATTAATTGTTCGTTTAGTTTTGGATTTCGACAAACATCCTTTACATGAATTTGCACTTAATTTACTCGTGATTTCTCTTAATTGGAACTGAGAAGGTAGGTTTGAATTGAAATTCGGTTGTCGATACACATAAGACACTTGAGGTGGACATGATATTAGTTGTCTATTATTTTTCAGGTGGGTATCTTTATTAAGCAGTGATGTCGCTGACCGCCAATCTTGCTAGTCCAATTACATCGCTAACTATTGGGTATGCAGATTTCCATCTTTAATTATCCAAAAAACAGATGTATTTAAATGTCCTTTTAAGTAGAAGTAACTGGTAACGAGTAATGAGCAATCTTATATTTAAAATATTCAAGTTTGTCTCTAATTTGAACTGGTGGTTTTTAGCTTCTGGGTTTCTAGGTTTTGGATGTTTTCGTAATCAACTTTCATTTTCATTGAGTAATATTATGAATAATTAGATTTCTTGGGATTGATAAAACTAATGAAACTCTATGCTCACCTACATATACGCGTTATGGTATTCTATCATTCTGGAAGGGACATAATATGCTAAAAACTGCAATGTCATTTAGCTGTAACTCAGTTTGACATTTTTTTTAAGTTACAAAGATGGTGTATTTGTTTGTGAATCTGCTTAAGTCTCAATATGAAACAGAGGTTATGCTATTTGACGTTTAGATATTTCTGCAATTAATTGTGTTAGAGTATGTTTCTCTGCCAGATGTCTGAAGGTGCAGGATTTTTATTTTTATTTTCTAAATAAAACTTTGGTCTCATTTGGCTCGAACTTGGCTGAGATGTTTGCTAAAGTTTCCTTTTCTGCTGAGCTTTTTGCAAATGTCGAACCAAATCTTAGATTCCATTGTGATTTCATTCCATTCTTTGAAGGGTCACTTTCTGTGCACAAATGATAGATATTTCTTATGCATTTGGGTTTTTTTCCGCTTTTAGGTGTGGTGCTTAATGAATCCTCTTGCTGTTTATCAGTTGGATGTGTTCAAATGATTGCATTGAATATTGAGTAATTTCCAGAAGCTTATGATGACATGATTTGATTGCTTTCATCTCACTCTTAAAGTTTACGAGGACAGTGTATAGGAAATAAATTATCTTAAGAGCGACAACAACAAATAATTTCAGTATTCTCATCATGTGTCGTTTGAAGTTTGAGGCACACTCCTGTCACGGGGTCTCACGGGTCCCTAAAACTAAATCTTAAAATAAATTAATAAATAAAAATAGAAAACCCTAAAAAAAACTGAAATAACTAATAACCTGGAAAACTAAAATCCGGGCTCGGTCTGACGGCCTTGAAACAAGTTTCTGCCGTGAAGTTTTACCTCATACAAAGATATTTTTCTTTCAGTACGATCAGAAGATTGGTGTTCGAAGCAACAAAAGAATGTTTTGTCCCGACCAGTTGGAGAAAAGCCTTTCCACCTGCAGTTGCATGCCTCAGAAAGAAAATATTTCATGAATCATATTTTTCGAGTGAAGCATGCTTCTGTGATATGTACCTCTACTCTGGTAATATTATTACCTTGTTGATGTTGTAGATTCTCATATGTACAAAAGCCATTTGCTATTGCGTATCTATTCATATCTTTTGAGAAAGGAGCTTCTTGTTTACTGAATTGATATATTACTTGCATTTGGAATTATTTTTTGCTGTTAAGAGAAACATATGCGCTGATTTTTTGAAGGCTGAAGGGATTTAGTTTATTCAGTATTGGTGTTTTGAAATATCTTGGATTTGGTGACATGCTAATAATTTATATGTATTGTTTCTATCTTATTGCCATAATACGCTATTAATTTAATTGAAGGAAATGCACGTAAGATTTGGAAAAGAAATTTTGAAGTCATTTGGGAGCATCTGAAAAGAAAACGGCTACTGTCTGATATATCATATGAAACTTTCTTGGAGAACATCAGGAATTTCAATATTTTATCTTTTAATATATGCATTTACTTGGCATATCTACATCCGGTAGATGTTATCAATATCCTGATTAAGCATATATGAAATGCAGAATGCCACGTGTGCTGCCGAGCAAACCCAAACAGTCACGAGACAATCGTCCACCATTACTGTTGCACCTATCCAAGGTGATAATCTCATTTTCCGATTTCCATTCATTTGGTGTTATGTCTCATTTTAGCATGCAATGTGGACTTGCAGTTAAACTGAGCCGAGCCTTCTTGATAAAAAAAAAAATAAATAAATAAATAATTTAGTTCAGTGCTGTGATATGAGCTTGGTTCAATAGTAAAACAAATTATTGTGCTTGAGCTCAACTAGTGATATGCATAAAAAACTTGACCGTCCTCTTTTATTTTGCCATAAATTCATGCGTGAATTTTACTTGTTTATTTATCTGTGTGTTTTTGGGACAAAAATGTAATTATTTCCAGGGAAAGAGAAGTCTCCAGATCTTGATGATGGAGGAGCTGGATTTCCACCCCGTGATGATGGTGATGGTGGGGGTGGTGGCGGGGCGCGGGGGCCACTGGTCCGGTGGGTTCTTCTTCTTTGGCTTTCTTGCTTTCCTGGGTTTGTTGAAGGACCAAGAGAGTGAAGGATCTTACCGAGATGAAAGGAGAAGATGAGACAATACATATAATTATTCATGCAAAATGTTTGCATGCATTCTAGTATATTTTAACTGAACTTACTATATTTTTTGGATACTTTAGAATTTGTAAAAAAAAAATAAAAAAAATTAATAGGGCGTATGGTTTAATGAGTTTTCAAGTGTGAAATTGGCCGCAAATTAGGACGTTTTCACTCGTAAAGTAATCTATGTCCAGCACCAATTGATAAACAAAGGCCAACACCATGTGGTATGTTTACCCTTGGTCCTTAATCCTTCGCTATTTTCACGAGACCTGAACTGGGTCTTGGACTCAATTTATCTGGTCCAGTACCACCAAGTTTTTGGAAATCTAAATCATAAACCCTACTTATTCAATTTGAATTATGAAACATTTTTTTCGATTAACATTTTGAATATGTACTTTTATTTTTATATAGACAATTGGGAATCAAATTGTAAATCTCAGGCAGAGGATCAATTCGGTTTTATTCATCTAAAATAGATTAGAAAAGAAAAGGTTATAAAGATTTGAAAAAACATATGTGAGTTAACATACGATGCAATAACAAAGCTTTCTTATAAAAGTTGCTTTGAAGTTTTGAGTATAAAAGAACATACGAGAGTTGACATACAATACAATAACAAAGCTTTCTTATAAAAAAGTCTAATCAAAGAAGTAATTTTACTTTTCAACATAATTTGTTTAACACCTGTCATGGAATTTTATCAAAAGGCTTTCCTATAAAGTCTAATCAACGAAGAATTTTACTTTTCAAGATAATTAGATTAACACCTGTCATGGAATTTTATCAAAAGATAAATTTATAATTTTTTTTATTATAATTACGAGTTAAATTTATAAATCATAAGTAATCTTAAAAAAAAATCAAAAAAATGTTGTATCTAATCGATGCTTCCTATACTAATCTTGTTGCTATTTATTAATCATTGCAGACATTTTTCACTTTTTTTTTAACAATTTTAGCCCTATCTCAATCACATCAAATTCCGAAGATCTCCCTTCAAAGGGAGACAGGGTAATTAATCAGGTGGTATATTTGTCAATATAAAGTGGTTTAATTATGACCAGAACATCTAAGACGACATTTATTTACAATCGGAGGAAGTATTTACTAATTGTTATTAAATAAATTTGTTAATAATATTTAATTACATACTTTGAAAAATTAAATTATTATTCTTCTCAACTCGCATCGTATTCTACCCGTGTCATATTGCACTACTATCTAATTAATATTTATTAATTACTATTAAATAATTTTATGTGTTTATTTTTGATCGAATTTGTTAATAATATTTAGTACTTATATTATCATGCAAATAATTCATATTTTACTTATTTTGGTTCTTTGAGATTCTAAAAATAAAATTTATTTTAACTTTTATTATAAGTATAACTTTTCAGATTATTTTCAGAACATTTTTTGCAGGTAATTAATATTATATCACGTGTAATATAACTAATTTAGATTTTTAACTATATTTATAATTATTTATAAGGAGAATAAAATAGAAATATTGAATTAGACAAAAATAACAGAAGAAAAATATCAAATTAGACAAAGTATAATTATAAAAATAAAAAATAGGTAGATAAGGGTCTCGGGTGACACTTGGGCAACCAAAGCACCAAAATTCTTATTTGGTGATGGTGAGAAGCAGACAAATAGATTAGGAAAAATTCTTATTTATTAGTCTTTTCTTTTCGTGTGTGTATGTATAAAAGATTGATTATTTTAATTTTTTATTTCCTATTATTTTATTTTTCGTATTTGTTTTCTTCTATAATAGGAGAATAAAACAAACATATTAAATTAAGTCGAATACAATAAAAGAATATTATTAAATTATTCAAATATAATAAAAGAGAAATATTAAATTAAGGTTGATTAGGCTAGGATAAAACATAAGTAATCGAATTACCAAAAAATAAATTTTATCGGATGAAGCGTGGGAAGTAGACACGTAAAGTTAGGAGTATTTTGTATTAATATACAAGGATCATGATGATTTTTCATATTCAAGAAGAGGATTTATAAATACCCTTAAGTCCTCTTCCAAGCATTTGAGCCTTGAAGTTCGGTTTTTAAGTTGCTCATAATTCCAAGTTAATTCAAACCTTTTCTGCAACAAAATCCTTGGAAAGTTTAAATGCTCACGTCTATGTTCACTCTATCTTCCAGATCTTGATCTTCTCTACTTCAATAATTTGACATAGGATGGTGTCGGCCTCGCTAAACCTGGTCAAATGGAACTGAAACAACCCCGGCGAACGATTCTGGCCTAATACCAATGCTATAACTGCAGGTTCTTATTACTATTTGTGTATCAGATTGCTTCACAACAATCTCTTAAATTACGTATCTTTCTCACTATTTTTTAATCTAAAACTCGCACTTCTCTTATTTGTATCATCTTTTACATTTTGTTTGTAAAATTATATTCTTATTTTATTTTCAAGTCCCTCTTTTCCTGTTGTTTGGTAATCTATTGAATAATGTACAAGTTTAGTAATAATGATAATAATATTAACCTATTGTTTTATAAAAAAAAATTAATAATTTTGAGCAACAAAAAAATAGCGGGCCATGGTTGGCTTGTAACAACAATATTAATCACAAAATTTGGTACAAGATTTAGTGTGTCCCATCGGAGCACTGCTTACTCAAAATTTGGTGCTCTCAGTATACATAAAGACCACCAAACTTTGAGCAATTTCAATAGGACAAAACTTTGTTCTAATCTGTGGGCCTAGTCCAGGTTGTTTCTGAAGTCCGAACATTTCCGTAGTAGACTTGCTTCGAAGAATCATCCCAGTAAACCTGAAAAAAAAGCAAATGGAGGGTGAATTGGTTAAAATGGCCAAAAAATGAATGATGGGATTAAACGCTCCAGGGGTAAAGAAAAGATGACAGATTGAGATGGGCACAACACCCACAATCAGATTTTTGAACATCTCTGTTTGTGCTGGTTGATACAAAATACCACCCCATCAGAGAGCAAGAAAATTTAAGCAGAGGAAAAGGTAAAACTATTACCAATCCCAATAGAAACATTTTCAACCTCCAATCTACCAAGTACAAACCTTTTTTTTTTCTTTTTTTCTTTTTCCTTGCTAGAAAAATTGGAAGAAAAAAAATGTAAGAATACAATTTCTTTCAGCTACAAGGAGCACCTGCACCACTGTACATCCAAAGAAAAAAGAGGAAAGCAAAATTCACTGTGCTATGCATGCGAGGCCTGGTCGATAACTTCAAACAACCAGATCAATCTTTGGAATATCACCAATGAGATTGTTAACCCATGTAAATCGAGATCAAAAAGAATAAGCTTATTCATGGTACCATCAATATTCAAAGGGAATTCACGAGATAAATATTTTCTCGAGGTGTATAAATACTGACAAATAATGATACAAATACATATTCTTAGTTTTCCAAAAAGATATCATGTGTGAGCAACATAAAAGTAGGCGAATCAATAAGTGTCAATTTATAACAAATTAATAATAATATCTTTCAAAAGCCAAACACCCTATATATTTTTCAAAACCACTTCCTAACGAATTGAGCGACTTATTTGCTCCAATCACTAACCACCTCATATTCTAATAAAAAGAAAAAACGAGCTAGAGAATTACCTGCCATCCAGATGGAAGCCCTTTAGAGAGTTCCAATAGATCAGCTTGTTGATGTACATCCGTAGCAACATCTGGTGAACTTTGTTTGCTTTCCTTCATCTGTTGGGCTCTCTTGCGCTTCACTCGTTCTCGCCTGCGTGATAATGAAGTCACACATAAATACAGCAACAAGCAGGGATACCACAAGGAGTTGGGAACATGAAATTTTAATACATAATCTAGCCTCATTCATGTGGAAGGCGTCAAGGGCTTTCCAGGTGTTGGAACACAGGAACTCATTGAAATCTCCAAATGAAGATTTGCATTCTAAGGCTATAACAAGAACTTTTACATCTATAAATAGTAGATTTAACGATCAATACCAATCACCACCCAATGGCTGAAAATTAGCATTATCTTTGGCCTCCCCACTAGCAATCTGTTGTGCTCGCCATTGCTGCAATAGTAAGGAGGTTAGAGACAGATTAAAAATAGCAATGAAAAGACAAATGGCAACATATCCAAACCTCTATTTCCCTTTTTCGTTTCCTCTCTAAGATTTCATAAGTATCTTCAGGTTCTTCCTCCTCTTCGTGCAACTCCTCCTTTGCCGCTTTCCACTGATGAGAAGGAATAAACAACCCAATAATCAGAAAAATGTGAAGAGGAAAAGTGAAAGTCATCCATCCAATCACAAGAAAATGAATTGACGACAACCTTATCCACCAGACTCGAGACTTTCTTGTTAGATCTCAATGTGGAGACCACTGCAACAGTTCGTTTCTTGCTACGCGGCACTGAGATGATCAGAATAAGATAAAAGATGCACACACGTCAGATGCCAGTTGCAACAAGAAAATAGAAAAAGCACAGTTCATATCAATAAATGCAGTCATTTAGATTCAGTTGTTCATCTCTGTGCAGGACATAGACCACAAGACATGGGTAGAAATAAGTCATTTATGTCGCAATGTTAAGATCAGCTTAAACACCATAACTTGTATTGGCAATAATAAAATATGCACGTCAATTATTACCCTTAGATTGAGACTTAGAAGTCGCAGCGGCAGCAGCAGGAACTGAAGTGGTGGTATCGGACATCGATGAGACAGAAACACCATTTGCAACTGAAGAAGTTGCTGGAGCTCCAGTGGAGAAACAAGTTTCAGGAACACCAGAAGGGCCGGCCTTTACCATTGCATCACCCGACTTGACAACACTAAGATTAGTCTCTGGTAACAAATTGGACCCAGCTTCTGGATAGTAATCCACGGATCCTACTGTACCAGAGTCCAGAGTCACAGGAACAGGTTCACTTGTAGTGCCTGAAGACTCAGCTACACCACTAATCAATGAAACGGGATTCAGGGTTCCATTTTGAAGGCCATAATATGTTGTTGTCTCCAAAGGGTTGACTAACACAGGAGCAACAGCATATATATTTGTGGCCGCTTCATAATAATTCGGTATGTGGGAAACAGCTAATTGCACTCCATCGGGATGCATATAGGGAGCAGATCCAGGAACTTCAAGGTTAGTTTGCCCATAATATTCAAGATTAGAACCAGGGTATGATAGAGTATACTGTTCTGGATAAGGCAAAGGTTGAACTGATCCCAAATGAGAAACTGGAGGATATGAAGATTCTGGAGGCTCATCAGGTGGCGGAGGAGGAAAAGGTTCATCATCAGGAGGTGGGGGAGGAAAAGGTTCATTATCAGGCGGTGGAGGGGGAATCCACTCTTCACTAGGAGGAACAACACTAAATGATCCCCCATGTGGAGACTCAACTGAAGATGTATCATCAACTTCCATGTCCACGTCCATGTCTACATCCTCCCCGGAAGGAAGGGCAGGTCTGGAAGCTAATTTACTTTCATGTTCAGTTCCCGCCATTTCATTTGTTACACCCACATCGTTGACAGGATAGTTGCTCGTATACCACGCCGAGGGTAACTGTTCCGGGGTAGTAACACCACCATTATTAGCTTCATGATTGGACTTTGAGGCGGGGTACTCAGCCAGAGACTCTACCACGGTAAACCAAGCCTTCTTTGTACTTGCACCAATTTCAGTGTAAACGCCAATGCCTTCACCTGATTCCAATGAAGCTTCAATTTCATCCAGTGACGAAGAGTTGCTACATTGAATGACACCCTCTACATCAGCTTCAAGTCGTTTTATCTGACCCTCCGAATGCAGCCAAAAAGGAAGCAGAGATAATCCATGAGATGCTAATGCCTCAATGTCAGCAAGTCTGGTCTCAATTTCCGCTGTGCACTTCATTTTTAGACCTTGACTTTCTAGATGGCAGTTTAAACTGTAATTTAAAAAAAAAAAAAAAAAAAAAGATAAAAGGAAAAGAAAAAGAAAAATCAGTGACATAACAGGAGAAGAAGGGGGAAATAATGACAAACATATCATTTATAGAAGACAATAAAACCCTTGTGTTGCTTGTAAACACAATTTAAAACACTGCATAAATTCTATAAAATTCCAGGTACAGGAAAAACAGGCATTTCAAGTACCCTTTCACGGAGTTCAATCTCTTTAATAGGCTTTCACAGTGCTTTATCAGCTTCGAAGAAAGATCAGTTGATTCAGCCCCACCATTGCTTACTACAGAATGTCTAACAGGCAACGAAGTTTTATTACTTTGGCTTGCATCTCTACTGTCTTCTTCATCTTCATTAGATCCATCTGGTTTTGTCCCTTGATCAGCACCGTCACTGGTTTGGCAATTGACCATGGAATCAGCACTAAGTTGCCTAGAGTTCAACTCACCTTCTTCCATGTCCAAAGGTGTGCTTGATTTGCATGTGTCAATTACAGCATCCGTTTTTCCTTCAGTATCCTCGATCAGAACATTTGCCTGAGCCAAAATATCTGGTACTGTCCATGACGTTTCACCCGTGGAAATGTTCCAATAATAGTACTGATTACTTTCTTCATGTAAGACCATCCTCCAACTAGGACTCACATCCCCAACTGGGTGCTCATCAGGTGCATCAGGAGATTTAGTTTCTTCCATTTTATTTGTTTGCTTCTGCTGCAACTCATCAAAACCAGTTTCTGAAATGCTCCCTCTCTCAAGATTCTGCGAGGGCTCCTCAGATGCAGAACCGTCATCCATCATACACTGTCCAATTGGTTCTTTGTCATGATTAGTCTCACTATCCTCAGTTTCTTTCCCGGAAGCAACTTTTTCCTGAGAAGACAAAATGTAAAGGCAATTTAATACACAAAAGGAGAAGATCAGAACGTTATGGTCCCTAGGTTAACAACGTGTAGTTCTTACATCAACCCAACTACTGAAACTGAAAAAAACATTTCAGATGACAACTTAAGGAATATACTAAGGAGTAAACATAGTTAGTGCTTGAAAATCACCTCCTCATCAATGTCAATAGATGTATCGTCTATAACAGCATGATTATGTCCTTCACTTGAACCCTCATTCAACTCATCATCACTGTATTGCTCAAGCAGCAGGAGAGGATTCCCTGGCTGTTGTCCTGTGGGCAAGATACTAAAATGTCAAACACCACAAAAATCTAAATAACTGCTCCCAAGCTAACGTAGCATCTGTAACCGCAAAAAATGCATGGATGTATAAAACTACTAAAACAAACAGAACAATTCAACATTAAATAATTTAAAATAGATGCCAAATGTGCAGACCAACGAGCTAGACCGTCACACCTGTAGCAAAAATTTCAATCATCAGTATCACCAAAAGGAAATAAAGCAAATGACATACGAACCAATTGGGAAAGATCAATCCTTGTGATCTTCAAACTGGCCTTCGATGCCGCCATAATAGGGTACAGGTCGAAAGTTTACACATAAATACACTGTGGCAGGGGGCAGTCGTAGTCTTATAACCATTTGATTGATCCCAATACCACAGCCATCCTACAGTCTGAAAACAAGATTTTCGGGGGTTGCAAATAAAATATCTTGCACATAAAAAACCGAATTATTTCCATCAATATTATGCGGTCACATCATGTCTCCTCTACAAAGACCAGTCCTTTGAAGAAAACTGACGGAACCCACCTGAAGATGATGGTGAACTGGGTAACTTGGCAATAGATTTGGATTCACCGTCCCCTCCAACTTCTTCCTGCGGAGACGAGCCACCCACATCTCCTAAGACAGGTTAACACCAAATAAAAAGAAAGCCATCAGAGGTACACAACATTTAAATTCTTGTAGATATTGCAGGAATTATAAATCAATAGGACAATTTTTCCTAATCTCGGAACGTAAAACAATATATTCTATCAAGACAAATAAGGAAAAATTTTAGCAATCCAATCATAGCAAAGAAACAAATATGACCGACTAAGAAAAAAATAAAAACTAGATTTCATTAGCTGTTGCTTTAGCTACTGCAGATAAAGATGTATACGAGCATCAATTAAAGCATTTCAAAATTAACTATTCTCAAATTTCTCGGTTGTTCTAATTACGCGCGTTTAATTCTGCCAAATTTTAACTCCGGGGCTCTCAATATTCCTACATTCACTAAACCTAACAACCGAGACGCCATAACAGGGATAAAAATAACGAAATTGTAAATGAATACCGGAGGGTTCCGCGAACAGATCGAGTTTAACTCTACGACCAGCGGCGCTAATTGCGGCAAGTCGACGCTCCTTTCTCCTTCCCATCCGGCTAATGATTTGATAAATCTCGAATTCGACGACCAAAATCGAAGAAAGAAGATGATCAGAGGAGAGTTCAACCGGAGCCCTAGAAAAATGGTGATATACGACGTCAATTCTGAATTTCAATATTGGACCTCTTGGAATTGTCTTTCGTAATGGGCAAATTTTATTTGCAACCTATTATTATCACCCATCGTAAAACCGCCCTATTAGAGATGTTAAACTATTTATTAACTAGTCGGTTAATTAATCAGTTTTTTCCGAATCGTGATCCGGTTAAGGTTATGGTTAGATGCGGTTAACCGAACCGGCGACTAACTATCCGTTTTTATATTTATTTTTTTTTAATTAAAAACTTAAATAAAATTTGAATAATTGAAACGTAAATGGAATTATAATAAAATAAATAAATTAGAACTTAAATAAAATTTGAATAATTGAGTTTTTTAAGTAAAAAAAATATTTATTTTGAAAAAGATATATTAAAAAAAAAGACTTGATTTTAATTCTAATATTTACAAACAATCAAAACAATATAATGGCATTTATTTCAAAATAACACAACAAAATCACATTAAAAATTTAATTATAAGAACATTGAAAAAATAGTTCATTATCGGATTGTATATAACTTAAGAGTACGAATTGTATATAACTTGAGAGTTTTGTTTTTGAATTATGGTATTCAATTCGAATAACTTGTACATGAATAGTTTTTTCTTACTTTCACTTTTTTGTGTTTTCATTGTCTTCATTTATGTTTTTGTTATTGCATTAATAAGATTTTTTTGAAGTAAAAAGTTTTTAAAAAAAATAATTTTTTTTTAAAAAGGACCTGATTTTAATTCTAATATTAAAAAATAAAAATTTAACTTTTAATATTAGAATTAACTTGCCTATGTATCCTCGTAAAAGAATCAAAGTCAACGTAGTTCGAATTTTTTTTATTTTTTATTTTTTGAAAAAAAATAAGTTTAAAAAAAGGACTTGATTTTAATTCTAATATTAGAAGTTAATATTAAATTTTAACTTTTAATAGAATTAAATTGCCTACGTATCCTCGTAGAGAAATCAAAGTCCACGTAATTCTTATTCTTACCTCACTTACCTACTTACCTATTTGTCATTGTCGTTGCTTCCCGAAGTGGTATCGTAATAGTCGCTCTCTTCACCTTCATCCAATTTTATTTCTTGTTCTCGTTTTTCGGCTTTGACCCAATCATTCATCAACATTTGAATTTCAAGATTTTTGGGTGTTAAGCTAGACCGACGATCATCCAACACAAAGCTCTCGTGCTAAAGGTCTGTTCAACAGAAAGTGTTGAAACAGGACAGAGTGTAGGAAAAATACAGACCACTTTCGACCAAAACTGTACAAGATCGTTAGTAGTACCATCGGGCTTTTTTGGAACCGAACTCGATTCAAAAGCCCCTAAATAACTGTCTAATTTCATTGGTCGACTAGCACTAACACTAAATAGTGGCTATTTTGTGCGAAATATTCACCGCGGTATGCAGACTATCAAAATCTCTATATGCAATTAAACATTTTTGTAAAGTCTAAAAATTATCAATTCAATGGCAAGTAATTCTCATATAATTATGATTATGAAAAGAATCTGTCCAAATATCCGAACATATAAAGACACTTTGAGGCAAACTATCAAATATTGAAATCAAATTCAATTTATACTCACCGGCCATTTTTTTCAATATCGCGAGTCAATTTATTTCGTAAAATCCTAGTGTTAGATGGAGTAAATGCACCCCTAGTATAATCTTCATAATGATTACTAGGGATAAGTTCATTTTGGGTCCATTATGTTGGCCACTTTCCACAAAAAGTACATGATGTTGGCCAGCATCAAATCATGTATTCTAAATTGGCAAATTCATCAAATAAGGTACATTTTTATCACGTTCGGGCCCAAATGCTGACGTGGCATGATTATATAATTTCTTATCATTTTTCATTTAATTTTAAATATCAAATGAATGTAAAAATCCATTTTTGCCCTTCCTTCCCATTTAATTTTTTTCTATTATTTCTTTATTCCCATTTTTCTTTTAAAAACTAAAATAAAAAATCCTATCCCCAGTCACTAACAAAATTTACCAGCCACAATCACCAACAAAATTTCCTAAAGAAAATATCTATCATTCACACTAGGAAAAAGAACATAACGCCAAATAATCCATAGAGATTAAATTAGAAATCCTTTATATTTCAAGTTGAAACACTTATTTCAAAAAGAAATAAACATTAAAATTAGCAACAATTAATCTTCAGCAAAAGTATGTGAGGGAGAGCAAAATTCACAATTGGAAATATCAAATTTCCCAGCCACAATCACCAACAAAAATTTTCTTTCTATTTTTCTTTCTTCACCATTTTCTCCATCTCCGTCGTCGACACCAACAAAATTTCCCAGCCACAATAGTGTCCATCCCAAAATGAAGTCCGATTCTTTCCGCCAACCCCCGAATCTCCGACGCCTGCTACACACCCTACGGCCGAGAAATCACCACGCCTGCGCCCTCTCGAAGATTACAGTCGTCGGTAACCTCGATTTTGGCTGAATCTTCATCACCACAACAGACCCGCCACACCTGCCACCGCTGAGTTCATCGCCTGAAGCCACTGCAGGTTGCTGTCGTTACCATCAATTTTCTGCCCCACCGAAGACGCCGAATCGGGAAGCTCGCTGCTAATTCTGAAATTGAAAAAGAAGATAAACGAAGGGGCTGCTGGATGGCCAATTTTAGTTGGGGATAGGATTTTTTATTTTAGTTTTTAAAAGAAAAGTGGGAATAAAGAAATAATGGAAAAAACTAAATGGAAAGGAAGGGCAAAAATGACTTTTTACATCCATTTAATAATTAAAATTAAATGAAAAATGATAAGAAATTATATAATCATGTCACGTCAGTATTTCGGCCCA
The DNA here is from genome assembly GCA_014905375.1 of Phtheirospermum japonicum. Lineage (NCBI taxonomy): Eukaryota > Viridiplantae > Streptophyta > Magnoliopsida > Lamiales > Orobanchaceae > Phtheirospermum > Phtheirospermum japonicum. Next base: position 407,239 of record BMAC01000179.1, read on the forward strand.
AACGTGATAAGATGTACCTTATTTGACTAATTTTCCAACTTAAAAAATGTGATTTGATGCTGGCCAACATCACGTATCTTTTGTGGAAAGTGGCCAACATAATGGACCAAAAATGAAATTATCCCATGATTACTATGTGCATGATTAAAAGGAAGACCCATAACGGAAACATGTTTTGCAAGAAACTTTCTATGACTACTTTCGGTATATTGAAATAAACTACTAGAACTCGTACCTTGGTCGCCGGTCCCGACGCCGACAGTAGACGAAGAGGAAAAGTTAAGTTGTGTTTGAGAGCTTTCCACGCCGTATTTGTCGCGATGCTTCTTCTCCAGGTGGTATTTGAGCGACCCGTAGCCTCTATTATTTTTAGAACCGAAGGCGTAATGAGTCGTGCAATAACTGCATTGCGCCCGAGATTTGCCATTAATCATCGTTCTAGAGAATTTCAATCAGAAGATGGGGGATTGAAATTCCCTCGGTTTCGATTGAGGCGGTGTCATATCACCCGCCGCTCCCTCCTCATCTTCATCCAAATTGACGACGGGCGGCAATTCGGATTCGTCGGAGTTAGGTAACTCCTATTCAAAATTGGTTTGATTTTACGAACCGAAGTTGATTTGATTATATAGGTTTTCGACTTCTTCCACCGTCATCTCATTGGAAACATAATCTCCGGCAATGGTCGAAGATTCTCGTCGAGATCCTCGATCTCGACGAGAAGAGCTAGGAGTATTGGTATTGACATTACGAGAAGAGCTTGCCATAGTAATATTATAAAAAGAACTAAGAAGAATAAGAATATTATTGATATTATTTTTTACACAAATTAGCAACTTGACTTGAAGCTTGAAAATATGAGAGAAGAAGAAGAATAGTAAAGATGAATTGGTGTGAGTATTGGTGTTGGAGAGTGGGGCTCCTTCTTCGGATTGGACAAAGTTAGCTTGCCCCGCCAATATCCCTTTAGCTCGGGCCACCTCTGCCCTTTTCATGGCCTCCTCTGCCCTCGACCTCGCTTCCTTTGCCTCTGCCCTCGCCTCCTCTACTTGGCGAGCTGCCTCTTCCAGAACTTTCTTAATCTCGTCCTTAAGACTCTTGGTGGTACCCTCTTTCTCCTTGACCAGGCGCAGCAATCTCTTCTCCCTCTCTTTGAGAGAAGCATGCTCCCGAGCTAAGTCTGCATTGAGAAGGGAGCCCCCAGCTCAAGCCACCAATATAGATGTTTTGACATCAGCCTAAGCCCAAAAACATGGGGATAGTAAGTGGATGAAAGATAGAAATAAAAAAGAAAGTAAGAGTAAAGATTGCTGACTCTGGCTTTGTTAGGGCATAAGGATTCTATCAGTTCAGGATCTGATAGTTTCTCGAGGTTTCGCTGGTCGGACGAGGGGCACTGGACTTGGATGAACTCAACTACCATGGCTCCAGGGCAGTCCAGCACCGACGTGTTGTTGAAGAGGTTCAAGTTGGGATTCACTACTTTGGAACCCGAGGACGCGCTTCCTTTATCGGGGCGGCTGCACTTACGAAAGACGAGCGGCTTCTCGTCTCTAGAATCTGACGGGATGGTCAGATCTATAGCAGGCCTGACCTAGTCCTCGGACAAGCTCTTGTCACTGGAGGAGGGGGGTTTCTTCTTGCACTCCGCGGCTAGCATTTCTTTCATCATGGTGACTGCAAAAGAAGATAAGTAAGAAAAAGTAATAATAAAAAAATGGAAAATAAAAAGAGGGGAAGAAGTTGATAATAACCCCCAATAGATAGGGAAAGCAGGGACGGATAAGGAAGAGCTGAATAGCATGTTCGGTATACCAATTTCAGCAGGGAGAGGACCTGTTTCCTCAACCAAATTGAAGAAGTTCAGAGTAGTAGAACTAAGAAGTCGGGATAAGTTGAAGATGTTGATATTCAAGGATGTGACTATTTTCTTTAACGAAGGGGATCGTTCTCCCCTATTCAGATGGGTCTGGGCCGGAAGAGCCCGAATAGACACCGGGGAAAAACCCCAATCGCCCGATAAGCTGGCGAAGAAATATTTCTTCCTCCATGCCTTGTTGGAGGAAGGATACCCGGTAAGGAATCTAACACCAGACCGGGAAGACAGGTAGAAGAAATCAGAAGATGAACTCTTTGCTTGATACAGAGAATAGAATAACTAGGCCGACCATTAACCTAAAGGCATTGGGCATAAATTGATGCATCAGAATCTGGTACATCTGGGATATGACCAATATAAAAGGGTGGGGTGGGTGGGGTGGGGGTGGGTGGGAAGACGTAACCCGCCCTGGAATTGGTCGGTGAAGAAAGTTAAATGGTCCAGATGGTGGTTGGATGGCCCTTTCACCAGCGTCAAGATTCACTAAGGAGAAATCATCGGGGATCTGATATTTGTTTCTCAGATCCTCCAAAGACCTATCACTAATGGTGGATATGATGGTATCAGGGCCCGCCAACCTGGAAAGAGGAATGTTGTTCATTCGGATGATGTTAGGGACAGTGCCCTGGAAAAAGATTCTATGGGGGGGGGGGGGGGGTTTTGGGGGGAAGAAGAGAAGAACATAATAAAAAATTGGAGGAAAAAGAAAAGTAACCTGGTTGGAAATGAGAAGGAGGGGGTTCTGAACGGAGGAGAAACAAAGAGGAAAATCCGACTGAAGAAATAGTAAAAGGAAAGAAGAGGACGATAGTGAAAAGCAAAAAAAGAGGAAGAGTATGATATGAAAGAGGTTTTTGTGGAAAAAGGGAGATTTGATGGGATACTCACCATTAATGCGTGTCAGGTACAATGTATAATGGAACGTGAATTGGAATGCAAATCGGTTTGGGTTAAGGACTGAGGCGTTTTAGCATACCCACAACCATTAGGGGGGTGGCGGGGGTGGGAAGACTGGTTGGTATGACCTAATTTTTGTCGATCTAAGTCCTTTAAAGCAGCTAATCGACCTTGCGACCAGTCTGGCTAAGAGAAGGGATAGGCCTAAGGAGACCCCAAGCTTCACATTAGGTCGGGAGGAGTGAGTCGAGCATATCAACACACCGTAATGGTTGGGAAAGACTAAAATAGGAAGAGCTCGAGCGACTTTGTCCGAGAATCTTTTCAGGACAATAGACGTCAGAAAGGGAAATGTCGAGCTAGACGCTGATGTGGTAACATCCTCGCCAGATCTGACCCACAAACTAGGTAGTCCCAGGTCATGGGAGAGCTGACCTTATAGATCAACTCGGGAAATCTTCATAAAATCCATTTAGGAAAATACATCCTAAGATGGGCTCAAGCCCGGGGTGGAGGTTCATCCTGACTAGGGAAGAGTTTGAGGGGCAGACCAGGTTTATTCAGCCCTGGTTGCCCTAAGGAAGACTAAGCTGATCAGATCGTCCGAATAAAGGCACAAGATTCGTGGGCAAATTTCTGGGATCTCGGAAAAGCTCAAACTAATTTGGGTATAAATATCTCATCCAGAAGAGAGAGAGGTAACACTTTCCTCTCCCCATTTCTACCCATTATCTTTACTAAGAAACTAACTTAAGCTTCGGAGAGGGCTCCGCCAGAACCCTTCCGGTGGTCCTTTCTAACGTGTTTTTTGGGCAGGTCTTACTAGTTGGGTGAGAGAGGCAGCATTATCATTGGATCAAGATTTTAGGCGAATCAAATGGGATCTGTCATTTGGGCATGTTGTGTTCAGGTTGAAAAAGTTAATGCATAGACGCCACTGGCCAGTCTTCTTCTTGATGAGCACCGATTTCGAGACCCAGAGACTGGATACTTGACCTCACGGATAAATTTGTTGTCAGTTAGCTTCATTAACTCTAGCTCGAGTGCCTCATACCTGTCCTAGCAGTGCTTCCACCTCTTTCGAATGACTGAACTAAAGTTTTTTTCAATATTGAGCTTTTGGCATTGTTTTGCATGTAATTGTGGTGTTTTTCTCGTGTTTTTAATTAGGGTTTTATATTTTTTTATTAGTTTTTGAGTCGATTAGTTAGTTTTCTAAATTATGTATCTTGTTTTATTGTTTATCGTGTTTCTTGTTGATTTTATATTTAATTTGGTTAAATGGGTTCAATTAATTTGAGGTTTGGTGAAATTATTGGGTTTTTATGTTTAAAAATCCCTATTTTATAGGCCAAAGGCATTAAGGACCAAAGTTCAAGCCAAGTCGTGTCAAGCCGTGCCAAATCCGGTGCCAAGAGCAAGTTCAAAAATGGCCAAACTTTCTGGAATGCTTGTAGCTCGCCAAGGCTTGCCAAACTGCCGACACTGGGTTACCCAGTGTCTGAGCAGCGACCAGCACAACTCCCGCGCATCAGCCCAGCGCCTGCGCCTGCCAGCCTTCGCCATGCCCACACCCAGCTGCCGACATTGGGTGCGTTGCCGACACTGGGTTACCCAGTGTCCGAGCCATCTCACCCAAAATCGAGCCAAAATGTGCCAAAAGGGCTAGGTAAGGGTCTAGGAAGGTGCCTCGGGGTCAAAATTGGTCAAACTCGGGAATTTAAAGCCTTTTTTTGGCTAATTTGGCCCATTTAAACCCAATTAAACTTATTATAAATAGAACCTTACTCTCATTTTGAAAATCACACCTTCTCCCAATCCAAGCTTGGGTTTGGGATTATTTTCTCTCTCTAGATTTAATTTCAAGCTTTTACTTGAGTTTGTAAGCTCAAGAAGAACTCAAGTATTCCCTTGAATTTTAATTTTGATTGTAATTCCATTCAAGCTTTTATATTCTCTCTTTAATTCAAGTAAGCTTTCTTTTATTTTCATGCTTCGTTCTTCAATTTATGATTTTTGCCTTAGCTCATTGATTTCTTGTTAGATCTGATGAATCGTCCATGGAATCTAGATGAGTGACACGTCTAGATCATAGATCGAGTCTTGGATCGTTTTTATTTTGAGTATTTCGTATGCTTTATTTTGAATTTTATTTTCATGCTTAATCCTAGATATATGCTTTGTTGTTTGTTAATTCTCGTAAAGTTTTAAAATTTGACGTCAATTTTCATTGCTCTTTCTATTCATGCTTTCGTTTTTTTGTCAATTTGCATTATTCAAGTATTTATGTTCATGCAAGCATGGTTGTACCTTGTGCTTTCATGCTTGTACTTGATGAAACATTGCTTGTTCTTGCTTAATTTTCATTATTGCTTGCATTTTCTATTAAGGCATCCGACCAACTTGCACTTTACATTTTTAGCTAGTCATTTACATGTTTCATTAGCTTTGCTTGCTTTAATTGCTTTATTTTCACTTTCTTTTAATTTCCAAAGCTACAAACACTACAAGAAATTTGATGTTCGATGACGATACATTTCATCACTAAAAGTCTATTTTTTCGTCACTGAAGAGAAACGGTGACGAAAATTGAGCGTCACAGCGGTTGTCATAGTATTGATGTCACCATTGGTGAAAGTGACAATTCTTTCAAGCGCGTCACTAAATGTTCGGTTTTGATGATGCTCATGTAAATTGTCATCATAGATGATACTATTTGGTGACGCTGAGTTCGTCACGTAAGTGATTGAAAAATCGTCATCAAATGATCGGTTTTGTCACCGTATGTTACCATTTTCAATGATGAACACTTAATTTGTCATCAAAACATTTGACTTTCCGTGACAAACATAACTACGGTGACAATTTTTATTGGGTTATAATGACGCTAATATTTTCATAATATGTATTAAACATTTACCAAATATAATATAATTCGTCACGATAGAGTTGTTTTATAGTGACGCAATATTAACCGTCACTAAAAATCTATATTTACAATGACAAACCAATGTGTCACCATTTACTATGAAAGGTGACGAAGTATTTTGTCACGAAAAAACTAGAAATATATGATGAATATTATAATAATCACAAAAGGTATATGTTCGATGATGATCTAATGGGTACATATGGTGACAAACCAATCATCATAAATGATTTAGTTTAAGTGACAAGTTCAAAGTATTATGTGATAAAACAAGTTGTCATAATTTATTAAAGTGACAAATTTGAAATACTTATGTGACGCTTAAAGTTGTAGTAATTGAGTGAACACGATTTGATTATTTACTTTCATGACGACATAAATTGTCCTACATTAATTTGTCATTAGTCTTTTGCAAGGAAAAAATATCGTAACGATTAAAATGAAAGCAAATGAGAATTTATCATTACAATATAATGATAAGAATACTCCAAAATACTTCTTCGACGATTTCGAACATACACCATAATACTTACAACTAACCAAAATATTAACTTGAAATATCCACAGAACACATACCAAATTAGATAACCAATGTACTTAAATATTCAAAACAAGGACCTCGAAGCGTAAACTAAACCAAAATAGTTATTTCATAAAGCAAGACTTGAGCAAAACTTTTTCCACATGTCAACATTGCCAAACAAAAACAATTATGGGATCAGAGCGCCTGCATATTTGAAATTTATACTAAATTAGTTTATAATCAAACCATCAAAGAAATACTATACAAAGTTCACAAAATTGAAATTGGAAATTTCGATTTACGTGTAATATAATGGATCAGGTCCCACCCGATGAAGACTCATTTGCTCTCATGAAGTCCATAAGCTTTTTGATGCACTCGTCTTGCTAAGTCAGTTGGTTTTTCAAATCATCGACTTCATTCTTGAGCTCCGTCACTTGACCTTCTGAATCTGTAGCTTTCCTCGAGTGTCTGCTAGTTCCTTTTGCAGGAGTTAGGTGTTCGAATCATGCAACGTGCTACGTTTTCCTGGAGGTTTCGGTCCATAACTAACGCTTTTGATATAATCAGATGCATGGACAAGGACTTCATTTGCTATCTGTTGTTCAGTCTTCTCAATCCCTTCTTCGGCATACTTTTCTTTCCTTGCTATCATCTCATCCTAAAAACACACCGATGTAAGTATAATAATAATAACATGATCATTAATGAAGTTAGATTATCATAATTTAGAATCTTAATGAATCCAAACTATATCCCAAACAACCAAATGAATGGAATTCCTTCTTTTTCATTTTTGCAAGGACAAGCTATCGTAGTCATAACACAAAGTGGGTCACAGATAATTCCATGTAAGGACAGTTATATCCTTGATAAAGGGCCATATAATAATATTTTCTATCATCTGACTGTCCAAGTGAAGCTTTAATAGTAGGCACCTTCTCAGTAAACGAAATATATATATAAACTAGCGCAAATACCCGTGTAACACGGGTATATATAGAAAATAATACACACACATATGTACACACATTACAATATTGAATATTTAAATATTACATACTTGTAAGAGAAAATATATATAACAAATAAATCGAAACACATTATTTAATTCACATGTTTAAAAAATTCCTTATAAACCACATTATCAACTTTATTTACATATTTACCATCTTTGTCACAACATAGTATCTTGAATCGAGTCCGGTAACAGATGCAGCCATATTTTAATTGTAGGTTTATACAGACCTGTGAATGTAATTATGTTTGTAAATTGATTCAATGGCCAACACACTCTGAGCAATGTAAACTTTAGCCACGTTTTCAGAAAGTGTGTCCTCTTGCATCAGCAGAGTCATCATGTCACCACCAGGTAGGTATTTCATGATACGGTATAAATACTTGGCATCTCGAAAAGAGTAGTACAGTTTAACTATGCAGTGGCTGGTCACTTCAATAGGTTCTTCTCTGCTCTTACATGTTCTACCTATGGAAAATAGAAGAATTTATCATATTTAAAGAGATGCTAGTGCACAAGCACTTCCCAAAACACTGTTAGGGCAATAAGAAAGTTATGCATGCTTGCTAACCT
>BMAC01000179.1:416793-445146 GCA_014905375.1 Phtheirospermum japonicum
ATATATCCAACCAAGAAAAATAATTTTGTCTACTTTGTCTTTTGATAATAATTTTTAATTGCATAAATTTTATTAAAGAAATGTCTTATTAACAAAGAAAATGTCGTAATCTTAGTTTTCTAAATAACACAAATTTATTTTAAATAGATATAAAAAAACACTATGAATAAATATTAAATAATAATTTAATAAAATTGAGAATTCATAAGACAAAAACAAAACATTATTATATTAAAATGAAACTAAAGAAGTTAAAAAATTATATAAATAAATAAAGTTAAACTTATAATAATTTGATAAATGAGAAAATTAAAAAAAAAAAAGTCCCGAATATAATGAAAAAGAACTAAAATTCATAAGATAAGTTAAACAAACTATACAAAAAAAAACTCCAATTAAATTATAACTAATTATTAAATAAATCTGAAATATTATGAAATAATATAAACTTAAAGTGGAAAATCATAACTAGTTTAAGAATATAAAAATTGCAAACAATTCTTTAATAACTTTGATAATGAAAAAACTAACAAAATTATTATAAAAAAAATCAAAATGGTGAAAAAAGATGAGAAATATAAAATCGGTAATAACAATTTGGCGTTTCTTTCATAATCATTATTTTGTACTAAATTCTCTACTTGGGTGCAACTTTGTACGAATTTTGTTTTTAGATTGAGTTACATATGACTTGGACGACCCCAACGTTGATCCAAACTAGGCATCGTGAGTGACCATGATTTTTTTCCCTTTTGTTCCCATATATTTTTTTCTTGAAAATATATAATTGAACTAAATAATTATATATGTATTCAGTAAAAAAAAACTATTTGTAATTAGTCCATAAATAATTAATATACAAATGCCTATAAGGTGATTACTTTATCTCATTATTTAGTAATTTACTATTAATAATATAATCTTTAATTCAATTATATATTTTTCAAGAAGAAAATATAGGGGGAACAAAAGGGGAAAAAAATCATGGTCACTCACGATGCCTAGTTTGGATCAACGTTGGAGTCGTCCAAGTCATATGTAACTCAATCTAAAAATAAAATTCGTACAAAGTTGCACCCCAAGTAGAGAATTTAGTACAAAATATTGATTATGAAAGAAACGTCAAATTGTTATTACCGACTTTATATTTCTCATCTTTTTTCACCATTTTGAATTTTTTTTATAACAATTTTGTTAGTATTCTCATTATCAAAGTTATTAAAGAATTGTTTGCAATTTTTATATTTCTTAAACTAGTTTTATGATTTTCCAATTTAAGTTTATATTAGTTTTATAATATTTTCAAATTTATTTAATAATTAGTTATAATTAATTGAGAGTTTTTTTTATATAGTTTGTTTAACTTATATTATGAATTTCAGTTCTTTTTCATTATATTCGGGACTTTTTTTTTAATTTTCTCATTTATCAAATTATTATAAGTTTAACTTTATTTATTTATATAAATTTTTTAACTTCTTTAGTTTCATTTTAATATAATAATGTTTTGTTTTTGTCTTATGAATTCTCAATTTTATTAAATTATTATTTGATATTTATTCATAGGTATTTTCTTATATCTATTTAAAACAAATTTGTGTTATTTAGAAAACTAAGATTACGACATTTTCTTTATTAATAAAACATTTCTTTAATAAAATTTATGCAATAAAAAATTATTATCAAAAGATAAAGTAGACAAAATTATTTTTCTTGGCTGGATATATGASCACGTGCAGGTATAATAAGRYCSTAACCGTAGAATTGTCCAATAAAAGAAATTGGTCGAGTATTTCTTGATTAAAAAAATAGAWTAATACTTTATTTTAYAAACATAAAAAGAAAACAAATAAAAATGAATAGTCATGTAATTCAAAAGTTCAAGAAAATGGGGAAAATGGAGACATGGCCTAAGTCTTTGTTAACAAGGGTAKTTTTTTGAAAAGTTACTRATTGTACTTAAATGATTAGTTCTAAATAATTGTTCAATAAAATTAAAAAAATAAAYMTWAWWYYAAAAKRWWAAATATAATAATTTAATATAAATAAAATCTCAAAATATTTTGAAACCAAATAAATATATAATAAGTTTTAATTAAGTTCTAAATAATTATTAATAAATCTTAAATTAAACAAAACTTAGAACACAAGAATAACACATTTCAAATATAAATATATACTAAAAACTAAAAAAAAACACAGGTATTTTAAAATAATCTCAAAACATATTTAATCAAATAAGAATATGATAAATGAAAATTAATTATATAACAAAACAAAGAACACGAGCAAAAATAAATATTACAGAAATATGGTAACAAATTGACGTTGCTTTCATAAACATAAATTTTGGACCCAACTCAATGTCCAACTCAGTTGGGTGATAACTTTAGATTATGAAATAAAATCATACAATATGAGGGCATAACAGAAATAAATTATTAATCATTAATAAAAATATCAATAAATAATTATTTACCAACATTTGTATATTAGTAGTTTATGACTAGTTATTATGAATTTATTTCTTTAACATGAGGAATTCATACATAAATTATTTGTTACTTTCAATTTTAACTTTATTGTTTAAGAAAGTTGAATATATATAATTATAATTTATTTATCAGGTCATTAATTTACACGATGACTAGAGAGTTGACTCAATTGTCCAGAGGCCGTCCCGAGTCAATTACCGACTATTTGTATAATTTATTTTATTAATATTTTCTAGCAAATTAAAATCAGTAGAATTTTTTTTTTCTTTAAATATTTCTCTGACCAATTCTTAAATCAACATGAGTTCTTCATCTTTCTTTGTTTTTAATTTTAATTTTTTCTACTGAAAAATCTATAGGATTTTTTTAAAAACCATTTTCTTTTTCCCAATTTTAGTAATGATTGGAATTATTTTTATTCTTTTTTTTATTTTTAAATATATAACATGTATTAAAAATATAAATTTGTATATTGAACTTGAAAAATATACAATATAAATCAGTTGGAATATATATATATAAAAGAAAGATCTAGAAAAAGGTTTTATATATTCTGAAATTTTCAAAAAAAAAATACACCCTATTTTAAATATGTAAAAAGATTGAACTATTTTTAAATTAGTTAGTTATTTAAATATTAAGAACTATATGTAAAATTAAAATACATCGAAAATGTTTATAAATATTAGACCTTCTATAAAAACTAGAAAATCAAATTCCAAAAAATGGAAAAATTTGCAAACTTGATTAGTGGTTATAAAAAACCCAAAGATAATTCAACAAACAATTATAAAGTTAGTAAAAAAAAAGTATATCATTATTTAAAATTAATATGAGAATGATTATAGTTATTTTTGTATGTAGTTTTGTTAAAAATATTCAAATATATATATATATATATATATATATATATATATATATATATGTGTGTTCTGAACCCCGTCTATTTATCCTTATAATTTATTTAAATTAATTTGATTATTCTTCATATCACTATTTTTTATTTCATTCCAGTCGAAATGATTTATTACAGTAATATTTTATTGGAATGTAATTTGAAAATTATGAAATATTTATTGCTATACATTTAATTTTAAAGCAAGATCAAATACACATTGTATATTTTTATTTTGTCTTAACGTATTCAACTGGGCTCAAAATCCTTTAAACTTATATCTATTAATAGACCCAAACTTTGAGCCCAATTTTGTTGGACCAAAGATTAGCCCATTAGAATACACCGCTTAGTGGTGTATCATCTTTGATTTCATCAGTAAGGGACCGAACATTCCTCGCAATTTTTCTTTCCTTTTGATTTCACAAACACCAAACCCTTTGGCAGCGAAATTTTGTCAGCCGATTTCTCAATATCTAACCATTAGATCATTATGAAATTCACACAGTAGATAACCCTTTTCATAAGGTTTCCAACTCCATCTCCGGATCGACGATCGGAGTTCTGGATCATCGGAAAAATACCGATGAAGTTTCTGTGTGCTGTTACGATTCGGCCGGCGCCGTCGATCTTTGGCGCCGATTTCCGGCGAACGGCAGGTCCAAAGTTAACATATAATATATCAATTTGTTCTTCTTTTCTTCATCTTCAAAAGCCCTTAATTAATTTCATGTTTCGGATCCTATTCAGTTAGGATATTTAAGCTTGAAAGGTTGTGCGTATATGTAAGTATATGTGTGTGTGCGTCGTATTTGGGTGTGTATTATTGGCGATGGCTGATGTCAGGTGGTCGCCGGAGAGGGGCTGAGCCGAAAAAGTGAATAAACGGACATGGCAGGAGGTTCTAAAAAGTTTAGGGGTTCAAACGAAATGGGTTAGAAGTTGAGGGTTATGCTTTTGAGAATTAGATAGAATTTTGGACCCAATTGAAGATTTAAAAATTTTCAATCTGACCCTTTGAAGTTTCAATTTAGTCCCCTGAAATTAAGTTTTGATTTATTCCGAATTGACCCCAAATCAAATTCTTTAAATATCATATTAACCCACAAAACTTTTCAAAGTTCCAAAAAGCTCATTTTGACCCCCAATTACTTTATTAAATTTTTAAAACCGTACAAATTTTTTATTTTTGAGCCGAAATGGGTCATACGACTTCCAAATGATTTCAAATTCAAACCATAGTTTCTTTATAACATCCTCCTACGTAAGATGTATACAAAATTATAACTTTACCCTTTGAACTTCTAAGTTCAAGAGTCGAGGTCAAACGTCTTTATTGTATTATTACGCTTCCAATTATATTAGTTTCATTTCCAAGTCTCTTAGGACCTTATATATATATTACTTTAATATAGTTATATTATATTTTAGGATTGTACATGTGCTTTTATCTGGAAGTAACGAGGCATTTCATGTACTAGATCGGGAACCTCGTAAAGCCATCGTAGTTGTTTGCTTGATTCTGGAAATAAATTCAAAGAAGGTGAGTAAAACTGTCTTAAACTGGGGAGTTTGAAAATTCTCAAATTATAATGCGTTGTTTGTGATTATATGCGAGTAAAATATTATTAAATGGAAAGTTTGAGATTTTCCAAATCGAGAAGCACTTGTTGCTTAAACATATTTTTCTGTTGGTATAGTCTTTTGAAAAATAGTATTTTGAGGGAAAAAATTCATCAAATATGGTTCAAATCCCAGTGGTTTTGTTTTGTGATTTATTTTTTATTTGACATTGCTCAACATTTACACGTTTTGTAGGGAGCAAAAAAATAACATTCAAGAGACATGAGGTTTGAACCCGCAATGTTTTAATTTTGTACCTAACCCCAACCACTCCACCACATGTCCTGATTTTATAATCTATAAAACAAAGTAATATACATTCAAAAATAAGTTTAATACACACACACACACTAAACACTTTGTAAAATACTATAGAATAATAATATAAGCCGTTCAAAATTATAAAGCAAGGTAAATAAATATTTAATCATGAATAATTATTGATATATTTTAAAAATGAAAAATATAATTGAAGTATTATAGAATAAATATCAAAATATATTTAAATTAGATAAGAATATAATAAAGTGTGATTAACTTCTAAATAAATATTTCACACATAAAAAAAGGTGTTCTCAAAAAGTGATGTTCACAAAAAAGATTTTGTGTAAAGAGATTAATTGAGAACTTGTGTAGACAAATATAAAATATTATAACACAATAATAAATAAATTTTAAAACTTGATATTATAAGAAAAAATAATAATCTATTAAGTAAATTTATAAACTAGTTTAATCAATTTAAAAATAAMAAACTTAAGAAATATTATCTAATAATAATATAGTCGTTAAAAACTATAAAGTAAACATAGAAAAATAAATATTTAATGATAAATAATAAGTTTAATAATAATTATATTAAGAAATATTGTGATACCAAATGTCGTCACCAATTATTATCAAGTTGTTATTGAAAAAGTCTCATTCTAAGTCTTGATGTGAATGAAAAACTTATATTTGTTATCACTAAATAAGACTTTAGTATCAAAATAATGTTGTCACTATTTCTCTTAAAGCAGTGACAAAATATGGTGTTGTCATGAAAAGAAACTTATCGTGACAATGGATGTCGTCACCATTTTTCATGGAACATAGATTAGGTTCAAGCATAATTAAATGTCTCATTCAAATATGTTATTATTAATATTTTTATTATTAATTGTGTAAAACACATAATTTAGTTATTTATTTCAATTAATGTATTTCTTTAACGTTGATTTTTATTATTTTTATATTATTGATTACTTCAAATATTATACAATATATAGTAATTCAAATTAATTAACATTACATTTAGAGAAATTAATGAGAAATAAAATTTGTATTATGCAATGATACCAAAAACCATCTGTAATTAATATCAATTTGTTATCGGAAGAGTCTCCTAAATCTGGTGTGAATTTGTAGAAAAAATAAAATTATTATGACAAATTCATATTTGACATCACCATAGAACTCTTTCTTGTCAAAATAATGTTGTTGCCATTTTTCTAGAACTGATGACAAATTGTAGCGTTGTCATAAAAAGAAACTTGTTGTGACAACAAATATCGTCACCATTCTTCAAGTGAACATTAGTGACAAAAATGATTCCGTCACAACTAGAAACCTATCATGACACCCGGATCTCGTCACACTTTATTATATATTTGTCATAAAATGGGTTTTCCGAACTATTATTTTTCTGTCATCTCAAAATTGTGACAAAATACATTTAAACGTCATCAAATATAAGTATTCGTGACGAAATCGGTGAACAACTGTGACAACAATAAATGTTGTCATAGAAGGTTGTTATTCTATGACGAAATTAAAAAACGTCACTATTGTTTAACATACTATGACAAATTTTTATGCGTGGGAAAAAAAATCGTCACTAAACGTCAAATTTCTTGTAGTGAAACACACTGAATCTTACATTCGAATTGATTTCCAATAATACCAAGTCAAATGAACCTTTATTCGGTCAATATTGAGCTTTTGGCATGCATGTTCTGGATAAATTGCTTGCATGTCTGCATCCGTCCAAGCAATATTTTAAAAACTGGACCAATGAACGAGCCGGTCTCCCCACCGGTTCACGGTTCAACCGGTCAGACCGGTTCAACCGTCGGTCCAACTGGTATTAATAAATACATAATATTCTTAATTATATAGTATGAAATATTATGTAATGTATTAATATAAATATTGATTTGATTCGTATTTGGGAAAAGTAATTAATTTATTATATAAACATGCTTAAATGATTTATACTCTATTAAGTATATTAATGTAATTTTTAGTTATGTGATATATTAGCCATAGACCACTATCTTAAATATTAGTCTAAATTATTAAGAGAGAGAAAAATAGAAAAATGAAATTGACCGGACATAATTTTTTTTTTCATATCGCTTGATTGAATTCCATGAATCATTAATATAATTATGCCAATTTAGCTAAATCATACACATTATTTTGCACATAAAAAATAGTTTAACCAGTTCAACCGATTAATGCCAGTTTTCAGCAGTTTAACAGGTTTTGACCGATTTAACCCCTAAAACGGTTTTATGGGTGTGATCAGACCGAGTCAATATCCGGTTCTCGGTCTAACCGGTTGAACCGTACAGTCCGGTCCGGTTTTTAAATCATCACGTCCAAGCAAAGACACCCTGGTTTGCCTTTATAAAGTTTATCAACTCAAATCGGATCGGTTCTTGCAGATTGTGGCTAACCCAGAGTTGTTTGTTTTTGGGCCCAACCCATCATGGGAATCCAGTAAAGCTCCGCCACCGGCTTGGCATATGTTGCTTTTCTCTTCAAATTTAGCTTGGAAGGTCGAGCTCATCTTCATTGATCACTGAATGTAATTGAAATAGGTTTCATTCTAGTTTGTTCTAACATGTTCTTATCCTGAATGTTGCTCTTCATCTTTATTGAGCTCGACCTTATTCTAAGACTCTTTTTCAAGAATATGTCCCTCCCTCCATATTTCTTAATTAGTTTGGGCCCCAAGAGCTCGGCTTGACTAACCTTTCAATGACACGTCCCTCATTTATCATTCTAACCTCCACTAGATTGTTCACCATTATGCTTTCTGAAATTAGCTCGCTAGGCTCATCACCTTTTGGATCCTCAACCAGCTCATCATTTCCTCTCATGAGTGTGACCATGTTTATTTGTCTTGGTCTAATGGTCCAGTTACATGTTGTAAATTGGATTAATTCTAATTAAATGGTACAATGATAATTCATGTTAATGAATTATATAGGATTAATCTACGTGTCGTGTAGATAATCGTAGCATTTTGAATTTCTCAAATCCATTTATTGATGAGTGAGAAATGATGCTTGGAAGTTGAAATGGTTTGCTTTAATGCTTTATCGGTTATCCCACATTGAAGGTTAGTCAATGTGGAAGAGAGTTTAAAAATGATTACATTTATTTAATGTATATCAAGTGGGCCAGAGAGTGTTGTGGGCTTTGTGTAAATGAAGCTCACGCGGGCTCTTGGACTTGGGTTCGCCAGTCCGCCTTCGGCGAAGCCGATGGCAGAGCCGAGCGGATCCGAGCCCAGTCCCGGTCCCGGACCCGGACCTCGAACCTCGGACCTCGGTCCTGGGCTCTGGGCCTGGGACTTGGGTCTTGGGTCTTGGTCAATTGGTCCGAATTGGCTGGTCCGATTGAGATGGTCCGTGTGGGATTCGGGTTCTGGTTCAACCCTGGTTTCTTTTTTGAACCAACACGCACCTGAAAAGCTCTGACCGTTACGAAAATGGCTACCTGACCGTTCAGGTCAAAAGTCAGAATGTTTCCAAACTTTTGAATTCAAACATGCAATGTATCTGCACGCTGAACTCGTCCAGGTTCATGCTTGATGATGCTGACTGTTTGAACGCCATTAAGGACGTCTTAATTGGCAGTTGTAACCCCTGATTTGAACCCCTATAAAAGGGTGAGGCTCCTGCATTTGCTAAACACTTTCCATACGCAAGAAATCATCTGAGAACTCCAGCATTTTCATATTTCTATTTCTACACTTTAGTTTTACGTAGCTCAGTTCAAATCCTTCCAGTTCGCCGGAGCTTTGGTTTCTAACGGTGCGGTTAAACCAAAGACGTAGTCATTTTATCTTTGGGAACGATTTGCCAAAACCGAAGAAGCACTATCGGGGCAAATTCGTTTTGCGGAGAGAGTGTATTACTCAACTCGACTATCTAGTCGATTTCTGTTTCTTTTCTTATTTCCAGTTTTAGTGATTATTACAATTTTCGTGTTTGTGCTCGATTCAGAGTTGTAATAGTTTATAACAATCTCAAAACGAATTTTATTTGTAATTTTCATTTTTTAAGTTGTAATATCCCTAACTGGAAAGAGAGATGTCAACATCCAGCACTCCGATGAGCGACACTATTCCGGCCATCACCTCCACTTCTTCGGCGACGAACACTGCCCCCACAGTCACGAACACCACGACAATTGGCATGACTTCGCCAATCATGAACACTACTCAACCTGAGTTAATTATCAACCCAGGAACCCTTGACTTCTTACTCGAGACGCTGACAAAGCGAATGGCCCAGTCGAACTCATCCACAGCTTCGGCTGTTGGAATGATCCCTTTTGGGATAGGGACTTCGGTCCAAAATATGTCAGCTCCGGATGTGACCCATCCCATTGGGGTGACGGGAACTTCGGTTCCAAGTTTGTTTGCAACTGCTTCCCAAACAGATTCAACTGTTTTGAATACCCATTCAACGGGTTCGATGGGGACTTTTGTACTAACGATGAACGCGCCGGTGCACTCCTCTCGGATCATGCCCGCGGCGGAGAAGCCTCCAAAATTCAATGGGGAAGGCTTCAAGAGGTGGCAACAAAAGATGCTTTTCTACCTCACGATGCTTGGCTTCGCTAACTTCGTGAAGGAAGACGAACCACCTATTCCGGACAAGGATGAGACTAGTTTCCATGTTCACGCTGCCTACGATAATTGGCACAATGGGGACTATCTGTGTAAAGGTTTTCTGTTAAGAAGATAGCCTGAGTAATGTGTACTCGGATGTAAAGACCTCCAAGAAAATCTGGGAGGCACTTGAGAAAAAATACAGTTCCGACAAGGCTGGAACTAGGAAATTTGTAGTCACGAACTTCATGGACTACAAGATGGTTGACTCTCACCCGGTTATGGAACAAGTTCAAAAGTTCCAAATGCTGGTGAATGATGTCTACGCCGAGGGGATGATTCTTCCGGATGCTTTCACGGCTGCTGCCATGGTTGATAAACTTCCACCGAGCTGGAAAGACTTCAAGACATACCTCAAGCATAAACGAAAGGTGATGTCACTTGAAGACGTTATCCGGAAGGTGCGAATTGAGTCAGAAGTTCGAGTTCAATACAAGAATTTGAAAAGTCCGGATGAACCTCGAGTGAAATTGCTTGAACGAGGAGACAACTCGAAGAAGAGGCCGCGTCCTGGCAATTCTAAGCCTAAAGCTCCCTCTTCTAAGAAGTTCGAAGGCAGTTGTTACAATTGCGGTTATCCTGGACACATGTCTAAGAACTGTCGCAGGCCTAAGCAGAAAAAGGCCAAGCCGAGTGCCCAACTAGCCGAGAGGGATCTGACTAGTGATGACCTCATTTTGGTTATCACTGAAGAAGCTAACATGATCGAGAACCGTGGTCAATGGTTCATCGACACTGCTGCAACCGCCCATGTGTGTGCTGATCGGAGCTTGTTCTCCAAATACCTTCCTTGTGAGGGAAGGAAGTTGAACATGGGAAATCAAGCTTCTTCGAAAGTTGCTGGTACTGGTACGGTTGTCCTCAAAATGACTTCCGGCAAGGAGATCACTCTGAATGAGGTGCTCCACGTTCCGGACATCCGGAAGAACTTAGTCTCTGGTTGAATACTAGTTAGTCGTGGCTTTAGACTTGTATTTGAGGCTAATAAGTTTGTATTGTCTAAGTTTGGGACACCTCTAGGTAAGGGTTACCTTACAGATGGTTTGTTCAAACTAAGTGTAATGGCTATACGCCCAAAACCAGTCATTAATAAAATTGCTTCTAATTCCTCTTACTTGACTGAGTGCTCTAGTTTATGGCATTGTAGATTAGGCCACGTTAATCTAAATGCAATAAAACGCTTATCAAATCTCAATTTACTTAAGGTAAATGAATTTATTAATAAAAGAAAGTGTGAAATTTGTGTAGAAGCAAAAATGACTAAATTACCGTTTAAATCGGTAGAAAGGAGCACGACACCTTTAGAATTAATTCACAAAGATGTATGTGATTTAAAGCTTGTGCAAATAAAAAATAACATCGGATTAATATGTCTCGCATTTTTCATTTATTTATGTTTTTGTAAAAAACACGTACGAAACATGTCACTTGCCCTGATAGGGTTCACTTTTCCCAACTACTAGGGTATAGAAACAAACAGAAAATTGACTGGAAATACGCAAGAAATAAATGTAAATACAAACAAAGGCAATGCCCCAAGAAGAAAAATCAATTCATCAAACTTCAAACAACACAGAAGAAAAATAAATTCATCAAACTTGGAAACAATCTAAAAACAAAGTGGTATGTATTCGCGGATGCAACATAAGTTAACAAATGTGAAAATAGTCAAGTATGAACCATGTAACTATGAAATAAGTGCTTTTGGGGGGGAATTCTTGAATGTCTTCTTATTATGACCTGGCTCACCACACTTCCCACAATTCATTTTCAAGTGTTTCTCCTATGCCGCCTTGTATTTTCTTTTCTTCGGTCTTCCAGATTTTGACATGCCGGCTGGAGGAAGAACCACCATGTTTCGAATTTCATTTGTAACATCCAAATTGCTTCATGCCCAATTGGCTAAACTGTTTCAGAATAAGTTGCAACCATTGTTTCTTTCATGTAGTAATCTGAACAGTAGTTGTAAGGATCCAGATTCATTGCTTTTAATACTATTATGACATGTGGACAAGGGATCTCATCTTTCTGAAACATGTTGCATGTGGAGGATCTTTTTTCCAAGTCAACAATAAACACCTTCAAATCTTCACTGCCTTTAAATATATGATCATTGATCTCTTCACCTGATATGATGAAACATAAAAGAAACAAGTAAGTGAGAACCTTACTATTAATGATAAAAAACAGGTGTAGTTCTTGGTAAGATATTCCTCTACTATTTTTTCCATTTTTGTAAACGTTGATCTTGCTTCATCTCTAATTTTGCAAGTCCAATCTTGAAGCAAAGATCTTAAGTACTCTAGCAGAGAAGTTACCGGTAGTTCTCATCCCGCAACATTTGCAACATTTAATGATTATGCAATGTTAGAGGTCATTGTGAAACATCTTTTGTTCAGGTACTGGATTCAAGACCATTTGTCGTAGTCGATGCTTGAAAGGTACGGTCTGATTCTAATATTAAGTTTATGAAGTGGAGACATGTGTTTCTCAAATTCTTCATTCATGTAGGCTTTCACCGCGCCTGAAAAGGATTCTGCCAAGTGTTTTTCATTCCTTTTGAAGTGTTTTATCAAGTTTTTAAAAGGTGGTACATGCATGCCGCTTGAGCTGCTTCAGGATACACCTGTAAAAATCAAGTGAATTTGTGAAACAACTATAAAACAGATAACTTGCATAATTGTTGTTGTTTTATGCGGACAATGATTTTATTAGTGCATAGAAACAAGCACAAAACAGAATGAAAACACGCAAGAAACATATCAAAAACTGAAAACACACAGGAAACATCATAGAAACAGTGATGAAACAAGTACCTCTTTTACCGCTAAAACAATGATATTGTGTCTGTCTGACACTATGTAATATCTCTCTTTGTGTCCAAATGCTTTCCTCAAGTTCTCCAAAAACCATATCCATGACTTGTCATTCTCGCTATCAGTAACAGCAAAAGCCAAAGGGAGAATTCTTCCTTTTGCATCCTGTGTGCATGCGGAACACAAACTCGCTCTCAAGAATGTGACATCAACAACAATTATCGGCTTGCAACATTTCCATCCTTTAATTGATGCATTTAGAGCCATGAATAGGAATAGGAAATCATTATCCTCAATTTTTAGTATGACTCCAACTAATCCAGGGTTTGTTTTCCTCAACATATGGAGGTAAGCCGGTAGCTTTTGATAGGATGTATCTGGCTTCCCTCTTAACATCTCAAGTGCTTTCTCTTTTGAACGCCATGCCTTTTTGTATCCCAGGGTTACTTTAGGCTCGTTCTTCATGTCCTCATGATATATGTTGGTGTGTACACCATTTTACTATTTTTGAGGTATTTTAATTTTATAAGAGTCGAAACAAGTTTTGTAGTAGCATTCATTGTGCCACTCATCCTTTGATTCGGCGGATAAGTGTGATTGCTGTCCATTTTTCTTACTATAAGCCTCATCATCCGAATATTTGTGGATGCTCTCAACTACCAATTGCAATCTTCAACAATACACCATATGTTATATTATCTCTTGCACGTTTTCTTCACTCTAAAGTGGAAATGATTCTTAAAAATGTACAAGGCCATGTGTTTTGCTACTACCTCTCTGTCTTCAAATATATCCCCCAATTGAACTTCATCTTTTTTGTGTCTTGGCCCTTCAATTTGCAGAATCTCAGTTTTTGTTGTCATGTTTCTGCGGACAATGTTAGCAAAGTCGATGAATGTTTCATCCATGTTACCGACTGCTGATTCCTCTATCGATATGCTGCTACTGGTTTCACCCCTGTTTCCATCTTGTTGCCATGAGTCTGTATTTCCTAATATGCTTGTTTCAAGAATATTTCTTATCTGTTTTAGGCTTGTTTGACTTTTTGAGGAAAAATTCTCCTTGTTGACGATGATGTCGATGCACAAAGGGAATTTCATCCAATCTTCTTCCTTGGTCTTTATTTCCATGTAGAAACTGAGATTGAAGTCAGTTTCAATCTTCATTGGTGGCAGCCATTCCTTTAATTGGTACTTAATCTGCATTGTTTTTTGCTCGTTGTTGATTTGTATCTATTGTTCTAAAAGTTCTATAAGATTTGTTAACGTGCAGTCATTGGGAACAAGTATCCCTATTGTTTCAAAGTTTGTGTATGGCTTGTTTTGTCTCCACCGCCCACTAATACTAGAATGGGTGTTATCCACATGCATTTATATCATGATGAAATAGACTTGAAACCAATCAGAAACATGAATGACACAATGATTTCCAAAATACACCCAAATATTTACACTAAAAGAATATAGGGAAAAATATTTGTTGCAACTTGTACTATAGGCGTTTTCACGCTTTCCAACCTAATGTTTTTTTTCGTTGTCAATTGCAACTTGTACTATACTTTTGCAACCTATGAGCGTGAAAAATAAAGAGTGAAAAAAAAAACTTTAGGTTGCGAAAGTGTAGTACAGGTTGCAATTGACAATGAAAAAAATATTAGGTTGCAAAGCGTGAAAACACCTATAGTACAGGTTGCAAAAAATATTTTTCCCAAGAATATATATCAGATGCAAGAAGTACTTTGAAACATATTCTGAAATATATTAGGAAAACATCAATGAATTCTCGATGTTTGAATCATTAGTTTTGTTTAGAAGCATGTAAATAACATGCAAGAAATAGTATAGAAACAATTAGGAGGGATTTTTTTTTTTGAAAATAAGCATTTGAAAACTATAATCATCAACAAGAACCAGCACAGAATCACAAACTTCATCCACAACAATCAATTTAATAGGAAATATACACCAAAGAAACAACAATGAAGATAATTGCGATGATTTTTTTGAAACAACGATGTGAAAAATAGTATCATCAACATCTATATGCTTATTACAAAATTTTAATCTGATATCATCGATTTAATGCGAAATATGCAGAAAATAATACAAATTAAATTTCAAAATGAAGAAAACAAATCAAAATGTGTTTTGATACAAAATTTCAAAATTGATTAATTTATTTTCTCGAAACAAATAATTTGTATCATAACAATGAATTTCAAATAGAAATAAATACCTTATATGTTTGGATTTTTGCTGGAACTTCTTCGTTTTTTCACGATTCATCTTCGCCGCTGTGAATTCTGTCAGATTATGGATTTGAAATCCTATATTTTTTTGAGGTTTCGTTTCTTCGAATTGCTTGCGATTTTTGGATTTGAACTGCTGTAATTACTTTGAGATTTTATGAATATCGAATTGCTTGCGATTTCTGTATGAGTTGCAGGAATTCATACGATTGCAGCTTAGAATTCCTGCAAGATTGTGTTTCGATTTCAGTCTTTGAATTGAGAAAATTGCATCATGAAGGATTTTAGCTTCGATTTGGTATGATTTCAGGCCACAGGATCTGTATTTACACTACTACAGACTGCAGAATTAAAGGCGGTTATTTTTTACTTTTAACGGTGGTTTTTGAACCGCCTTTATATCGACCACCGTAAATTTTTACGGCAGTTCTAAAAAACCGCCGTAAAAAGGCGTCACTTTTTACGGCGGTTCCCAAAAAACGCCGTAAAAAAGTGTCACTTTTTACGGCGGTTCTTAAATAATACCTTCTAGATAGTCTGTTTTTCAGAACGGACATTTTACGGTGATTTTTGAAAATACTTCTAGAAAGTATATTTTCCAAAACGAATTTTTAAAAATACCTTCTAAAAAGTAGTAAGAATTTTTTTAAAAAAAAGAAATGAAAGCAGGTGCACCAAATATATTTCATATTGACTCAATGGACAAAATATTTAAAAAGGCTATAGTTTTAGAGGGGGGGGGGAAATAAAGATGAAATTAAAGATTGTCAACTTAGTCACCAACCAATCAATAACATATAAACAAATGCAGATACTAATTTATACTCATCAGCCTACTAAATAAACTTTATAGCTCCTAAACCAAGTCACAAGCCAACTCTTTAAAGTTAAAACTATCCAAACAATAGGTTGTAGTTAACTTTATGGACCAAAATATCCTTACTACTTATGAACAACACTCTCTGCCTGAAGAAGTCCCTCAAAGATCAGCCACGCGACATCCTTTAAAGCCCCGGGCCCATGCAGCACGAAAATGGCTGACGATTTTGAAGACACTCCGATTTCTTTCACCGTGTCGAAATACTGAGCCTGGGCACATTCTCGAAGAAGGCTAAGACGTTGTCACGAAGCTAGTCAATGATCGCTTGACCCAAAGGTCCTCCAGCAAACATCATGAATAGGGGTATCATTTTAGCTGCAGATTTGTTCAAGTAAATTTCTCAATAATTAAGTAAACAATAATTTAATAAAACACTAGATAAAGAATAGTAAAAACTTACCCAAAGCACCACCCTCTTTTCCAAGGACAACACCGATACGGATTAGTGCTACTCTAATGTCTTTATTGACTCTTAGCGCAGCGGCTTCCCATTCTCTACAAACCTGAAGAAACCATAAAGCATTTAGATATCCCTCTAATGAAATGTTTAATATCAACACTATTATTAGGAAAAAAGAAAAACTCATTTAATTACCTCTGCCAGGTAATCATTCCCTGATGGACTTTGCTCGTCAAAAACTCGTGTTTCACTGGAGTGACGACTAATTCGTCACTTATGTGAGCGAATATTTGTCATCTAAAAGTCTATATTGTCACCATATGTTACAATTTTAAATGACGAACCCTTATTTTGTCATCAAAATAACTTTCAGTTGCAAAAATAATTATAGTGAGAATCTTCATTAAATTATAATGACGCTCCAATTGTCACAATTTGCATTAGAATTTTGTCAAATATAATATAATTTGTTAGGAAAGAGTTATTTTATAATGTTGAAATATTGGTCATCACTGAAGAATTATATTTACAATGACAAAATAATATGCACCAATTATTATGAAATGCATTGACATGTTTATGTCATGAAAAAAATAGCAATATGTAATTTTTTATTTCTAAATATTTATTCAATAAATTTAAAAATAAAAAATAAAATATATAAAATAATTATTTTTAGCGGCGATCTTCTTTAAAATCACCTAATATGTGGAGAACATTCCACCCCCTATAGTCTAAAATCTTTGAGATAATTTTTCTTATGAACCGTCTCCTATGAGATCCAACGGGCTGCTCGATGCACTAAGACTGCAAATTCATATATTATGTAATGTGTTCACTTAAAAAATATGTTAGGTACTATAAATGCAAAACGAGTATATTACATATACATAATAGTAATTACCCTATAAAAAATTATATTACTAATAGTAAGTTATGAGATAATAAAAAAAGAAGTAATGGCCCATATATAGTTATTTGGTGTAAGAAATAAAATCAAAACAATTGAGAGCATAATAAAATAAATTATAAATCATATAATATAAATGTAATAATAAAATATTTTTAATTTTATGATAAAATAATTATTTATGGACATTTATATCTCAGTAATCTATGACTAATTACTACCAACTTATCTCTTTAACATGATTAACTCAACATAAATAGTTTATTACTCATAGTTTTTTTAAGTTGAGTATATATAATTATAAATTTTTATTCCATGTATTTTTTATTTTTCATATTTATGAAATAATTAATTTATGTAATATAACGCATCATATTCTTATTTGATTAATTAAGTTATGAGTTTATTTTGTTGAGTAATTTTATGGTCAGATACTCATTGTAATTGCATGTGGTTAGGTATTCCCTCAAGAAAGAATTGCATTATATGTTTTGTCATTTTATTATCATTTCTAATTGCATAATTTTTACTTAAAAATATTATATTAACATTTTAAATAAAGTCATGAATTTTTTTTAGAAAACATATTATTTTAAATAAATATAGATTTTCTTGATACCTCTAAATAAGAATTTAATAGATCTAAGAAATCAGAAAAGAAACATAAATATTATAAAATAAAATTGAAGAAATTATAAAATCATACGGATAAAATTAATCTTATAATAAATTTAAGAAAAAAATAAAATAAAAATTCAGAATAAAATAAAATAAAATTATAAATTCATAATATAATTTTAATAAACTTTTAAAACTTATAATTAAATTACAAATAATTATTAAACAAATATAAAAATAAATATAAACAAAATAAAAAATAATATAAAATCTAAACTATAAATAATCAACACCATCATAGTAATTGTACCGAGCCCATGCCTATTTGTCGGCTAACCGTATCTTTTATTGAAACATGTCTGAATCTCCTTGGTCCGCATCTAACGTGTTGGGTTCAGGTGTATCCCGAATCTAGAAGATTTCTTTGTTCAGATAACCTGGAGGTTCTATATAATAATTATGTATAACAAGAATTATATAAATTTCACCTTCTAATGTAGTGATTATAATATCTTTTTCTAACCTTTAGGTTTGGTGTTCAAAACCCCTTTTATATTTATGTTGTTTTTGCTTCCTTTTTTTATCTAAATATTTTATTTTCACTCTATTACAAAGAAAATAAATCCTAAATATTTTATATTATGTTTTCATTATTAAATATATTAAGTAATTACTAATGATTATTATTTTATATATTCATATAACTAACTTTATAATTTTTTATAACCTGTATTATTATTTTACAACACTTTAATTTTTTTACTTTTCATATTTATTAAATAAATATATAAATTTAAACATAGTTTATAAATAATTTGCTTCATTTCAAGTTTTGAGATAAGAAACGGACGGACTTAGAAGGGTTTATATAGATTTCCCTTGACTTGGAGCATAAGAAACCCTAAATCCCGATTCTGGGCCGTCGCGTCGACGGTGCGTCGACTGATGCGTGCCAGTGCTCGGCGTCGGTGTGGCCAGGGCGTGCGCGTCGGCTAGGTGGATGCGTCGACTGGGTGGGTCAACATCGACGCTTCAGCAAGTTGCGTCGACATCGGTGCGTCAACATCGATGCTTCAGCAAGTTGCGTCGACACTGCATCGACTGACGCGGATCATGGCTCGCGTCGACGGTGCGTCGACGCTGCGTCGACTGAAGCGGATCATGGCTCGCGTCGACGGTTGCGTCAATCGACGCGACTGCGTGTCTGCCTCCGTCTCTCTCTATCTTTTTTTACTCGTTTCACCGGAAAGCCCGTTCTCCTATTCTTGAACATCGAACTTCGTCTATTACGCGCTGAACTCTTCCGGTTACTTAGCTGTAAGGTGAAAAACAARGAAATYTCACCAAATTMCATCAATTATGATCAAAACACGGTAAAATAAGCTGGAYCTATGAAAATACGAAATTAAGCTTAAATCATCCAACTTATACCAAAAACAAATAGAAAAACYTACTAAAATACTAACAAAAATAAGGACAAATATGTGCTAATCAATGTTTAATTTTTAGTAGCTCCAAATTGAGAATCCGTTGCCAAGTTTTTAGTAGCTTTATATTGAGAATCCTGTTTGTATGCATCTTGTCTAGCAGGTTAATCCTTGATAAAATCCCGGTATAGTCTCTATTATTTCATGCTTCAACTTATAAAATATATCTATAAGTGTCTTCTTGTTAAATATTTGTTTTTTAGCCACGACTTGCTATCTGTTGATTAAAAGATGTCATTCTAGGACAAAGCCCCTTGTACGCTTGACATGTGTGTTGCCACGACTTTTATCTTGTTATCTGTTTTTTAGCCACGACTTTTATCTTGTTGAATTGATAATCACGGGCGAGCATGAATCTATGGTATTAAAAGAAAGCTTTTCTCCCATTTCTCTTGGAATACACTGCATAGTTGTTATAAGCATTATGTGTTAATTAGAATACTTCCCATTATGTGATTTTGGTTAAAAGGCAATGCATCCCAAATAGTATAGTTAGTATGATTCTAATGGGATCTACACACTAATATAAATTGAGAATACTCTTTTTGGTTCAATTTTTGTTATTGCCAATTAGTTTAACAACACAGTTTATATGTGTACATGAAGGATTTAAAATATAAAACATGTATTTTTCTTTTCTTAATAAAACATGTAATCATGTATATTTGTGCATGTAATTATGTTTAACAACACAGTTTATATTTGTACAGTTTATAGTATCTTTGCGAAATACGATTTCACAATCCTCAATAATCTAGAAGATTATTAAATATAAATCATATTTTTCTGAAGAGATATGATGTTATATCGTAATTTCTCAGTAGAGCATGATTTGTTCATGAAGAACATTATATAAGATATATAATTTGTATTTTCCTGATGAAAAACAATATGTAGTATTCCATAAGAATATTAACAATGTTCCCGAAGAAGTAATTTTATTATACGTCCTATTTAATTATTAAAAGCATTAGTTACATGTCGGTCTTGTATTATTTACATTATTATTAAGTTGTTGTTCTTAAAGTAGCACAACTAATGATAATATTTCTTACAAATATTATATGTCCCTGAAAATCATTTATGTATTTATTTGTCAATTCTATATTCTGGAAAAAATATAGATATATTGCTTCTGAAGTTGTGCTATCTATCCCAAATATTCTATTGGGTTTGATTTTTTACTTTAAATATATATAAGAGTTTGAGACAATTTATTGTCGAATTAATTTGTACTATAAAGTAGTACTGACTCAAATATTCATATATTGACACGAAAGTTCAATAAAATTTCTAGAGGACTTAGAAATTATTTTGAACCCGAAGTTCAATATTATCATGATTTGACATGACTGGTATAACCATCCCAGATTATTAATTTATGAAGAGTATGAAGATTTATCTATTTATTTTTAATGCTACATGTTCTCAACAAAATTAACCATTAAATTATTACTAGTTTAATTGGAATTAGGTTCTAATAATATTAATATTCTATATTAAGGGGTGAGATCTTTTGGGCTCAATGACTTGTAGATATTTGGATCCACTAGAAGATTGAATGGATTATTATCTCATAACAAGGAGTTTATGAGAATATTTGCTCGATTGGCTATGAGAGGAAAGTACCGTATGCATCTAATATAGACACTTATCATTTACTAGTGAATATATTCAAAAGTCATTGATGATTTATATTCAGTTGGCTATGGCTGGCAAAAGAAATTGATATGTCTCATGATATTTGTTATATCATTTGATGAGAACAATTTTTGTAGTTATGTAAAATGAATATTTCACTAGTTGTATTAGATATTCCAAATATGAGAGTATATGTGATACCCCTATCTATGAATCACACCATCAAAAGTTAAAAAGTGCGATATTTGTAATCGCCCCACCACATGTCAAAATGGATAGCAAATGCTGAGAACATATCAAATAAAGATACATTTTTCTCATAATTTGTTAATATTTGTGCAATAAACAATATTCTCAGCATTTTGGGGTAGAATAGGCATATGTCGTGGTAACAAAATATATGAAATTCATATGTTATGGTAACCAAAAATATTAAATGCATAAATATAATCCTCGCAAAGTTTAAATCAAACCTAAAGTTTGTAGTGAAAATTTGCATTTTATATTACTAATTATAAGGTTATCAATGGTTTTTAAGTTTAAAGGCTCAAGATTGAGTTATATAAAATCATATAAGAGGATTAAGATAACATACCTGAAGCATGGTAACGATTGATTCCAATATTTATCCTTTATATGGAGCAATTATTTTTGATGATCTTTTTACTGAATGTTATACTTTAGTAAAGTAAACAGACATAACAAATCATAAACCCGTGAAAAGGTTCAGGTACTTAAAGATAATTCTAATACAAAGTGATCTCAATAAGTTATGTCTATATAATTGGATCAAATAGAATAAATAAAAGAGTTAGTTGACTACATTTATACCCATGAGATCAATGATAGTAAGGATGGTATTTTGAAATTAATTAAAAGTTATTGATACAATTGTTTGGCCAACATTGAATATGCAATCTTATAGATTTCTATATGTTGTACTAGAAGTATATTCATATGAAATATGTGTTCAATAATATATAAATAAAAATTTATGCTACAAGAGCATTCTTGTTCGTAGTGGATGATATTGAAACTTGAAGTTTCATTCAAGCAACAATATAGAACAATATCATGAATGAAATGAAATCCTAGAAGGGTTTTGATATGGTTGAAATATATTTTTAATATTTTCAGTTAATACGATGAGATATGCATTGCACTCTTTTTCCCTTCACTGAGGTTTTGTTCCATTGGGTTTTTCCAGTAAGGTTTTTAATGAGTCCTTCACTTGGATTTCCCCCATCAAGTGTTTCCTAAGAAGGTTTTGATGAGGCATATTCTTTGCATAATAATAATATGTAAACATCAACATATGGTATATAACTCATTAAGAGTTTATAAATCATATTATATTTCAATTTTTTTAGACATATAGATAATAAACTCTATAACTACTACCAATCAGTTTTTTGTCCCACAGGGTTTTTCTGACAAAGTTTTAATGAGACAATATTTGAACATTATAAGCGTGTAAAGAAATATTTCATATATGTCACAATTTATGTGTGACTACATAAATGGTGACAAGATAAGATATATATCGCCCAAACTTCTAGACACAAGATCTCCAAAAGAGTGGCGAAATCGATATCCAACAAATTCGCTCAAGTGATAATTTGACGGATGTATTCACGGAGACAATACCAACATCATTGTTTATAAAATTGATATACAGGATTGACATGCGTCGACTCAAATATCTACACGGAAATGTTTCAGGGGGAGTAGTGTTGTACTCTTTTTCCTTCGACAAGGTTTTGTCCCCTTGGGTTTTTCTGTCAATATTTTAACGAGACAACATTTTAAGGTCATTAAAGGGGAAGTGTTGTAATTAGTTAAATGTAATAATTATATAGTATGTGAATGACCTTCCTACCCCTAAACCATAAGCTTGTATCTATAAAAGGGACTCTAATCCTCATAATAATATAACACTCTTTGATCACTCTTATCTCTCTTTTCTCTAGTTTCGCAATAGTTTTCATGTTTTCTTCATTATAGTTTATTAAATAGTTATTCAAATTTTTTTTTATTAAACTGGCTACATAATTTGTTTTTATAATTTTTTATATCATTTTACAATATTCTTTGTTTTTTGTGATTTTTAAAATAGTGTTTTTTTTTCGCATTTATTAAATTCATTTGTTCAAAACTATCATAATTAAAATGATTTCTGAAAAAGAAATATGAAACTTATTTAAATTATAAATGAAATCAATTTAATTCAAATTATGAAGGGTTAAAAGATAGATGAAACTTATTTATGAATAATAATATTTTTGTTTATAAAATTTAATATTAGGAGAACTTGGTGGGGTGATTGCAAGCTTGGTTTCACATCTAAAAGATATTGTGTTCAAAATCCATACCTCTTATAAGAATTTTTTTAGACCTAAAGAGTATGAGACTCCTATAATTAAGGTTTATGCACTCATAATATTAGAGTTTATATGTTTTAATATGTCTCCAAATCTCTAAAATTCACAAGACCTGAACCACCATGAAATTACATGCCCGAAGTTTACTAAGAAGATACGAAGGATATGAGTATTTTTGTTTAGTATATATATAGTTGGGATGATATATATTATTGGTATATTTTATCTTAAGTCTTAATTGATATTCTTACTTTTAGAAGAAAAAAAATCATTCAAGTTGTAATACGAATACGAATATCTGTCCTGAAGTAGAATAGGAAGTTAAACTATATTTCACATTGAGTATCTTATCTGTTATCTTATTTACTTTGTGGAGTGTGATAATCCAAACTTATTACAGGTGGGTTTTCCATTTTGCTCATCTCCGCCAACTTCCGGTGTTGGTTCCCTACATAACGACCGAATCTATTCATCTTTGCCCGATATCTCAGCTATAGAACCTCAGCTTAATACTTCATCATCGAGTGATGATCTCAAAGAGGTTAGTGCTTGGGGGTGTACTATTTAGTTTCTGCTTGCATTCTACTTACTTCTTGGTAATGTTTTCATGTCAGGCTCTTGCTGAGCTATATATAATTGATGGACAGTTTGAGAAAGCCTTCAGCCTTTATGATGGTGTAAGTGCTCAGACCTATGGATTTTATCTTATTGTTTCTGTTGTAATATACTTGGTTCCTCTTATGTAATATTTCCTATATCTATGCATTTCAGCTTAAGAATCCGGGGATATTTGACTTCATTGACAAGCATAATTTGCATGATGGCATTCAAGAAAATGTACTTTCAATGAGTGTACTAATTTCAAAGCAGCTTTTAACTTGTGTGAAAATTAAATTCCAAATATTTATTGCCCACAAGAGTTACTGTCCTATACTGAGTTAATTTGAATTATGTTGCTTCATCATCTGACTTATGTTACTGTCCAATATTGAATTAATCTAACTTATGTTGCTTCATCACCTGACATAATATGATGAATCTGTTTGATTGATCTCACGTGGCTTTGCAGGTTGCCCAGCTTATGATGATAGACTGCAAAGGTGCGATTCCATTGTTTATCCAACATAGAGACATCATAAGCCCAGGCCTGCCGACCACTCGCGCCCAGCAGCACCCAGGCTCGGCCATGGCCGAGCCACATCGATCCATGGTCGAGCCATATCGAGCCAAAATGTGCCAAAAAGCTAGCCAAGGGTCTAGGAAGGTGCCTCCCGGTCAAACTTGGTCAAACTCGGGAATTTTAAGCCTCTAAGGCTATTTTGGCCCATTTAAACCCAATTAAATGTAATATAAATAGGACCTCACTCTCATTTTTGTAAAACACCTCTCATTTTCTCCCAACCCAAGCTTGGGTTTGGGATTAAAAATCCTCTCTCTAGTTTTTAAGATCTAATTTCTCTCTCTTAGGTTTTAGATTCAATTTCAAGTTTTGATGTAATTTCTTTTCTAGATTTAGATTTACTTTCATGCTTGGCCTTGGGTTTGTAAGCCTAAGAAGAATCCAAATACTCCTTTGGATTGTTACTTTTGATGCAATTTCATTCAAGCTTCGTTTCATTTCTCAATTCAAGTAAGTCTCCTTTCAATTTCATGTTTTATGCTTTAATTCCATGCTTGTTCTTCATGTTTCATGCATTTTTCTTCATTTCATGCTTTTTGTCTTAGCACCTTGAATTCATGATGAAACTTATGATTTCGCTATAGAATCTAGATGAGTGACACGTCTAGATCATAGATCGGGTCTTGGATCGTCTTGATTTTGAGTCTTTCACATGCTTTATTTGTAATTTTATTTTTATACCTTGTTTCATGCTTAATCCTAGATCTAGGCTTTGTTTCTTGTTATTTTCCTTAAAGTTTTAAACTTTCTTGTTAATTTTCATTGCTCTTTACATCCATGCTTTCAATTTTTGGTTATTTGCATTATTTGAGTTTTTATGCATAGTTGTACCTTGTGCTTGCATGCTTGTACTTGGTGAAACAATGCTTGTTTTTGCTTATTTTCATTAATTGCTTGCATTTTCAATTAAGGCATACGACCGAGGCATCCGACCAACTTGCAATTTCATTTCCTAGTTTAGTTTAGTTATTTTATTTGCTTTATTTTCATTTTCTTTCTATTTTTCAAAGCTTGAAACACCTTGAAACTTGCAATTGAATCGAATTCCGATAATATCGAGCCATGAACCCGTTGATTCGTTTCAACACCACGAAAACTCTTCTAACAGTAGTCTCACAACTTACTGCAAAGAATAAGTGTGATTACTGGAAGAGTTTGAGGATAAAGTCGACGCTTTAGCTTTGGATGAGCCCAAGGTAATTTCATGGCCATTCCATTTTGCCCACGTTTATTTTGACTTAGCTGGAACTTTATTTATTTTTTATCAATCTTGCAGCACTCTGATGATAGATATTTTAGCAATTGGTCTAATAAAAAATAAAATAAAATTGAGTTCTAGATGATAGGCGAGAAATTGTTCTTTAGTTAATGGTTTAATCTCTATGTTTTTATGTGCTTAATATTCTCATATATGTTTATTTCTCGCGTATCTACTATTACGAATGGAGGAGCACCAATTGTATATTTCTTCTCTATTTTGCAGTATTTGGTGCTATAATAAGTGAATGAGGTTTTACAAGAAAGTTGAGAGACAAGGATCAACCAAACGACGAGAGGAAACCGGCGAATCAGGGAGGTAGCGTCGATGGCTCGCGTCGATGCCGAGGATGTCTCGCGTCAGTCGACGCGATGTGCGGTGTTGCGCTGGCTGTGCGCGCGTCAGTTGATGCCATGTCGACGCTCATGCTCTGAAGCGTCGATCAGAAGGGAGTCAGTCGACGCTCATGTTCTGAAGCGTCAATGGGAAGGGCATCAGTCGACGCCCATGCAGGACGATGCAGGCGGGTGATGCGCATCGACGTCGAGGGCTGGTTCGCGTCAGTCGATGCTCCGTCGACGCCGACTCGGCATAATTATTTTAGGGAGAATCTTGGGCGGCAAGAAATAGGAATTCTATATAAACTCGACCCGAACTCGTCAAAAAGGGACTTGGACAGAATCCTAGGGTTCCAAGGCTTGAAGAGGGGACCCCAAATCACCCAATAAACAAGAGCTTGAAGATCCAAGACCAACAATCCAAGATCTAAGCTTTCTTATCTCTTCCATATCTTAGAACAATGTTTTATTTTTCTATTTTACTGTTATTCTATGAACTCCATGAATGAGTAGATTGTTTTATCTAGTTTTAGGGATGTGAAACCCTCGTGAAACTATGTTTAATTGATTTATACAATATTATCTTTCGTTCTTCTTATGCGATTGTTTGTGTTATCTTGTTTACATATCATGTTTGCTAAATTCATGACATGATCGCTTGATTCTTAATTTGGATTGGCCACCTAGATTAGGGATTTGGTTATCAATTGCTAGAAAGAGAACTGCTTCCCGTGTAATTGTCGTAGTTTCGATTTCTCTGAAGCAACTAATGGTTTCGTATCATTAGGGGTAACACAACATAGGTTGAATAAACCGATCTTATGCATTTATTGCTTAGATTAACCTATTTTCCTAAATATTAATGCTGTTGTTGGGTTGAATCTAGAGAGCTTATTCTAGGTTATTCAATAATTAAAATCAATTAAAGAGCTTATTTTAATTGAGTAAACGGTAAGGGCAAATGCGAGTAGCAGAGCTTATTGTTACTTAGGGTTTTTAGTCGCATATGATGAATGGATTATGATATTGTGATTAGTTAAATAAGTGGAACGAGGGTGGAAATGGAACTAGGATTGGGAGCTTAATTTATTTATTTCGTTATTTAAATTCTTTAGTTATTTATTTTGTTCTCTTAGATTAGTTTACAATTCTCACCCCGTTTATTTATTTAAGTAAAATACGAATCATCACAATTTAACCACACTCCTCGTGGGATCGACCCTTACTTATCGCTACTACTAGTTGGTAGAGAGAAGCTGAGGAAAAATAAATATTTAATTTGACGCTTAACGACGAGCGGTCACTAGAATTGAATCATCTGCCTGTTTATCGTACAATCTAATCCAATCTCTCAAATGTGCGTTTAGCTACAAGCTTTCCGATTGAATAATGAGATAGCCCAATCTAAAACTGTTTGTTAAATTTTGGGTTTAAGTACCAGTGTATTTATTCTATGATTTATTTCTTCTTTATTTATTATAATTGTTCATTGATGATTAGTCTACTATATTCATTTTACTAGAGTGACTTTATTTGTGCTCCTAATGTTTCATTTGAATCCCAATAATTAATTCAAAGTAGTTCAGTATCTAATTTTAGTGATTTATATTTGAATTTGTTTTGGGTTCCTTTCTGCAGATCATGACTAACTTGTACATTTTTTTTCTGTTTGACCATGTCAGAAGCTGCAAAGAAGAAGAAAAAGAAGAGTAAAAGCAAGTAAGACAAAACTGCTTTCATGCCCCATTTTTTATTTCTTTTATTTGACATCTCAAATCAACTAGTGAGTGTCTTTTGTAATTTGCAGGAAGAAAAGGGAACCACTTCAGCAAACTGATCCACCATCTATCCCTGTAGTTGAACTTTTTGCATCTGGCGAGTTCCCAGAGGGTGAAATTCAATAATATAAGGATGAGTATGTTAATAAAGACTACATTTTCTTTTTAGTGGTTTTTGGTGCATGCATATCATTTAGACAATTTGTGACGGGATTTTAAGATTCTTTTAAACACTTTCTTTTAAGATCATTGGGATGGACTTTTGCACGTATTATTTCTGTTTTTATTGTTCTGGAGTAACTTGTTAATCAGACCAACCTTAATAGGAGATGATGTTTGATTCAAGCTTTTGTGTTTCCTACTTATGAAAATTTGTCAAAAGATCAAGAGCTTGCCCGCAAGAGAACGGGGTCGCGCGTAGCTTGGCAACTTGACTCGAGTCGTCTCTCAAGGAACA
>BMAC01000179.1:453483-470281 GCA_014905375.1 Phtheirospermum japonicum
GTTAAATATTTGTTTTTTAGCCACGACTTGCTATCTGTTGATTAAAAGATGTCATTCTAGGACAAAGCCCCTTGTACGCTTGACATGTGTGTTGCTTGACATGTGTGTTTGGCGACTGAATTTGACCAATTTCTGAAGGTTGAAAGGGATGGTTTATGGCAAAGACTCATGAATTGTGTTTCTTTTCCATATGATCTTTTTCGTGGTTGGTATTCTGGGGAATCTAAAAATGTTTTTTCTTAACTAATGGTTCACTGTAGTAACTTGTGGAGAACTACATCTGAGGGAAAGAGAGAACTAGAGCGACTAGAAAAGCCACTTTATAATTTAGTTCGCCAAACAGCAGAAGTCCACCGTCAAGTAACTTCATACTTATGCTTAATTTACTTGGCCACATGATGAATATATTAAGTGCTAGATTTTTGTTCTCCAATTTCTAATTGTGCAATCCCTGACAGGTTCAAAAATACATGAAGACAATTATAAAGCCTGGAATGTTGATGACTGATTTGTGTGAGACCTTGGAGAATACAGTTCGCAAGTTAATATCAGAAAATGGTTTAAAAGCATAGCATTTCCTACAGGCTGCTCATTGAGCTGGTGAGGCTTGGGTTCGGATGAGGTTTTTTTAGTTTATCACGTTTCTCTACTCTCTTCTTTATGACTTTTGTATTACAGGGTTGCTGCCCATTGGACTCCAAATACTGGAGACAAAATTGTGCTTCAGTACGATGATGTGATGAAACTGGACTTTGGAACGCACATTGATGGTAATCCAACCTCGTAATTGTTGTCTTACTTTAGTTGTCTTACTAGATGTAGTTGCTTGATTGATGTAGTTAGTTGCCTTTTTTAATCGTATCGCCTTATTAATCTCCCTTTTCTTTTCTTTTACTAATTTATACGCTTACCTTTATCCTTATGTTGCAATCACTCAATTACCCACTTTCTCCAAACCATGTGGCCTTGAAGTAAGACTTCCTAAACT
Source organism: Phtheirospermum japonicum (assembly GCA_014905375.1). Taxonomy (NCBI): domain Eukaryota; kingdom Viridiplantae; phylum Streptophyta; class Magnoliopsida; order Lamiales; family Orobanchaceae; genus Phtheirospermum; species Phtheirospermum japonicum. The sequence goes on from BMAC01000179.1 coordinate 454,472, forward strand.
TGACCCACAAGGATTAGACCTTCTCTCTGTAAGTTCAACTTTCTTCATTCCTTTTGTTTGTCCAGCTTGAAATTATCCAGTCAGTCACTGTTGTTGATTTGATATCATGCTTGGATTTTGTTTTTGATTTAAGTATTTCATTTTTGTAGAAAATGTTCTACATGAATCCACAAGGAAGGGTTACTGCTTACGATGCACTGAAGCATCCATACTACAATGGTTTACAATGAAACTGCTGCACTCAGATCTATATAGCAATTGCTTCCATTTCTTTAGTTATGATTGAGATGGATTGACTGAAAAAACTGATCTTTTATGTTGTTGAGACTAGTTAATAGGTGTTTTTCTTTTCTACATTGTCTTTCTTCGATATCGGAGAGTATTCATTTATTGGATAAGCATATGTTTTGGTTATGTTGGTATTAAGTTTGTGATTATCTTGCTTTTAATGAGTTTTGGTGTATTTGTTGGTTAATTAGGAATTAATGATTTTAGTGTATTTGTTGGCAGGTACTTTTATTTAGTTTTTTAAATTTTTCTTACTACTTTCTAGAACGGTTCTACAAAACGCCGTTCTAGAAATACATTAATCTAGAATGGGTTTACAAAAAGTAGTTCTAAAAAATCACATTAATCTAGAACGCCTTTTGAAAAGGCGTTCTAGAAGTATATTTTCTAGAACGTCTATTTCTCAAAGGCGTTCTAGAAAATGTATATTCAAGAACGTCTTTTCGTAAAGTCGTTCTAGAAAGTTTATTTTCTAGAACATCTTTCTCAAATGCGTTCTGGAAAATGTATATTCTAAAACGTCTTTTCGTAAAGACGTTCCAGAAAGTTTATTTTCTAGAACGTCTTTCTCAAAGGCGTTCTAGAAAATTTATATTCTAGAACGTCTTTTTTGTAACCGTTTTAGAATGTTATTTTCTAGAACAGATTAATCGGGAAAAACTGTTTTCTAGAACAGGTAAATTATTTTTCTAGAACGTCTCAAATAACCGTTTTAGAAAATCGGATATTCTAGAACGCCTCAGAAAGCTGTTCTGGAAAACCCGATATTCTAGAACGACTCTAGTCAGAACGCCTGGGCAGGGCGTTCTAGAATAACTGAAACATGGCGTTCTAGAAAATTGTTTCTGCACTAGTGAGGGTGCCAGCTCCGTGAGTGTATTTCACTCAACTGAATGGGATATGGGAAGAGCTGAGGAATTATAGGCCATCTGCTTATTGTGTTTGTGGGAAATGTACATGTGCAGGTATACAGTCATTAGAAAAGGATTCACAGAAGGACAACACATTCAAATTTCTGATGGGATTGAATGAATCATATGATGCTATCAGAGGACAAATCATCTTGATGAGTCCATTGCCATCACTGGATAAGGCATATTCTCTTGTGCTTCAAGAAGAAAGGCAAATACAGAGCAAGAATATTGGATTATCTACAACAGATGCTTTAGCTATGGCCAGTTTCAAGAAGAAGGAGAGACATGAGATTGTCTGTGACAATTGCAAGAAATCTGGACACACGCAGGACAAATGTTACAGAATCATTGTTTTTCCCCCAAATTCTCAGTTCACCAAAAATAAGCAAAAAGGCTTTTAGAGCAAAGGACAGTACCAAGCAAATCAAGAATCAGCTACTGTGGACAGTTCGGAAATCCAGCTATCACTCAACTCAGCTCAAGTTCAACAGTTGTTGACCCTTCTCAAGAAGAATGTACTACAGCCTTCTGATAATTACAATGCCAAGGCAAATATGACAGGTATTGCATTACCATTGCATCTACATGTTCACTTTACCCACACCATCAAAAATCAGCATGGATCATTGACACTGGAGCCACAGATCACATGGTCTGTGATCCTTCACTTATCACAAACACCAACCAATCACCTCATATCTTTGTCCAATTGCCAAACAAAATAAAGGTGCCTGTCACTCATGTTGGAGATATAATTTTGTCCGAACAACTGGTGTTGAAGGGTGCATTATGTGTACCTTCCTTTCACATAAACCTGATATCTGTTAGTAAACTGGTATCTAATACTTCATTGAAGCTCATCTTCCCATATCATAATTGCATCATACAGGATCACATCATTGGGATGATGATTGGGTTAGTTAAAAACCACCAAGGCCTTTACCTGCTTGACACAGCCACACTCAGTAGAAACACCACTGCACCTACTCAAAAGACATCCTCATCAGCCCTCTGCAGCACAGTCCAAGAAAATAAATCCCCTCTTTGGCATTATAGATGAGGTCACCTTTCTGATCAGAGATTAGTGGATATTGCTAAATGTTTCCCTAATGTAAAGAGCTATGGAAGATCACTTGTAATGTTTGTCATGAAGCTAAGCAAAAACACTTACCATTTCCTGTCAGTACTACTAAATCTTTTTTACCTTTTGATCTTATACACTGTGACATTTGGGGGCCCTATGCTTAGCCATCATTACAAGGTCACTCTTATTTTCTGACCATTGTAGATGATTTCACTAGAACCACATGGGAACATCTAATGAAGCATAAATCAGAAACAAGGAATCTTTTACAAGCCTTCATTAATATGACACAGACTCATTTTAACCTTAAAGTCAAGGCAATTAGGTCAGATAATGGGCTTGAATTCCAGATGATAGGTCTTTTTCTAGCCGATGGCATTATACATCAAACCTCATGTGTTTATACACCCCAACAGAATGGGATAGTAGAGAGGAAACATCAGCACATACTCAATGTATCAAGTAGATGTGTCCATCGGTTTGCACAACCGGCCAAACCGCCGGTTCGAACCGACGGTCAACGGTTCGCTTAACCGTTGACCACGGTTGGAACCGTAACCGTAACCGTAAACCGTAAACACCAATAAGGCGGTTCGGTTACGGTTTGAGCAATTCTCAAACCGTGAACCGCCGGTTTTTTTTTTTTGTTTTTATATTTTTATACATTTATAAATATTCATTTTCCAAGTCATTTTTTAACACCAAACTCATTCGATATTTTGAATTGGTGATCAATAAGAAAAATATTTTATCTTATAAGTAATAGCCACACGATCGCGATGGAGATATTAATCGTTTTTACAATTCAATAAAATTGTGATAACTTATATCTTTCACCCTCTCTAAAGTAATACGAGGAAATTATGTGTACTTTGATTTTAATGGTTAGGGAGTTACAATTTAATATATACGTTATTTCAATGTTTAAAGTAACAATTTCAAATTTTAAAATTGAATATTTGAAAATTGTTAATTCTTTTTGAATTTATTAAAATATTATTTCTATTTTCTCACTTAAATTCAAGATTTCAAATATTCTAATATAAATTTTTTATTTCAAATTCAAATATTTTAGATGATTCAGTTTCTTTTTAATTAATTCAAAATCTCAAATGATTAGTTCTATTTACTCATAATATATATATATATATATATATATATATATATATATAACTTCAAAATTTCAAATATTCTAATTAAAATTTCTTATTTTAACTTACAATATTTTAAATAGTTCAAGTTTAATTTTTTTTTTATTTAATTCAAATGTTTATTAATATTTTATCACTTAACCTCACGTATCTTTTTTAAATAAAATTAAAAATAAACATAGGAAAAAAACCAAAATATTTGAATTTTAAAAGTTAAAAAATTAAAAAAAAAAAGGGTTCAAACCGGCCAACCAAACCGTGGCCGAACCGTGAACCGGCGGTTCACAAACTTCCACCAACCGGCCGGTTTCACAGTTCGGTTGCGGTTTGAGATTTTTGGCCAAACCAAACCGGCGGTTCGAACCATTTGAACACGTCTAGTAGCCAAGTCTCTGCTATTTCATGCTTCACTTCCTACCAAACTCTGGGAAGAAGCTATTCTCACTGCAGTTTATCTAATCAATAGAACACCATCTCCATTTCTCAAAAATATATCACCTTATGAACTCTTGCATTCCCATCCGCCTTCATATGATCATCCCAAAGTCTTTGGTTGTCAATATTTTGTTTCCATAAATAAACAACATAGGTCAAAGTTTGATCCAAGAGCAATCAACTGCCTATTCTTAGGTTATCCTGCAGGAACCAAAGGATACAAAGTTTATAACCTTCAAGATCACACCACCTTAATTTCTAAGAATGTGCACTTCATTGAAAACCCTTTTACATTCTCTTCTCATAATTCTGCTGATTCAAATGAGCATTTCATCATATCCTCTAGCACTCAAGACATTTCTTATTCCCAGTTTTCCATAGCACTAGATATCACTCCAGTCTATACACACTCCAGTTCACATGAGCACAATAATTCTCCCACTCATTCAGCCCCAGCATCTCAACCACACATCTCTACAACACCTTCACCATCATCATATGATCATCAAGGATCACTTAGCCTTACCCCTGCCAGACATCCTCCAAGACTTAGGAAACCTCCCTCCTACCTATCTGATTACTACTGCAATTCAGGTCATACACAATCATCCACACTGCATCCATTATCTGCATATTTGTCATATGACAGACTTCTCCCTCTCATAAAGCATACTCCATTGCATTGACACTAACCAAAGATCCTTCCACTTATGAGGAAGCTGTTGTACACTCTCATTGGAAAGAGCCATCAACTCTGAACTCAAATCTCTTGAGGAGAGTGGTACCTGGTCAATAGTTCAGTTACCTGAAGGAAAGAAGGTTATTGGCTGCAGGTATGTCTTCAAAACAAAATTGAATTCAGATGGCAGTGTCAACAAGTATAAAGCAAGCCTAGTTGCAAAGAGTTACACTCAGAAATTTGGTTTTGACTACAATGAAACCTTCAGTCTTGTGGCTAAAATGACAACTATCAGAACTTTCCTTGCTTTGGCTTTCAGATGGGAATTAACTCAGCTTGATGTACAAAATGCCTTCTTACATGGAGATCTTGCAGAAGATATATATATGGATCTACCGCCTGGATACAAGCTTCAGGGGGAGTGTCAGAGTCAGAAGCTTGTATGTCATCTTCACAAGTCACTATGTGGCTTGAAGCAAGCATCAAGGAAGTGGAATTCAAAATTCACCTCAGCCCTACTTCAGATTGGTTTCACTCAGTCAAAATTTGACTACTCTTTGTTCACCAGGAACACTAATGGAACTTTTGTGGCTTTGCTTGTATATGTTGATGACATTTTGATAGGAAGCAACAATATAGAAGCCATGAGGTCAGTTAAGAGTTTCCTTCACACACAATTCAAAATCAAGGACCTTGGAACTTTGAAATATTTTCTGGGAATTGAGTTAGCTAGAAATCAAAAAGGGTTGCATTTGTGCCAAAGAAAGTACACCTTTGAAATTTTGGAGGAATCAGAAATGTTGGGATGCAAAGAGATATTCACTCCAATGGAACAAAATCATAAAATGGCACATACATCAGAGAACCACTTGAAGGATGTCACTGAATACATAAGGCTAGTAGGAAAGCTGATATACCTAACCATTACCAGACCTGATATACACTATGCTACTGGTATTCTGATTCAGTTCATGGATAAGCCTAATCTACAACACTTACATGCAGCACAGAGGGTCCTTAGATATCTAAAGAGAACAATAGGTCAAGGAGTCATCATGGCCACAGACACTTGCAATAAAATCAGAGCCTATAGTGACTCAGACTGGGCATCCTGTCCTGAAACAAGAAGATCCACGACAGGGTACTGTGTGTTCTTAGGAAATTCAATGGTCAGTTGGAAATCAAAGAAACAAAGTGTGGTATCAAGATCATCAGCTGAAGCTGAGTATAGAGCTGGCACATACCAGTTGTGAAGTAGTTTGGATAATTGGCTTGTTGAAGGAATTTGGAGTTAGGCAAAGGGAACCTGTGGTGATTTATTGTGATAATCAAGCAGCTATTCATCTATCAAGAAATTCGGTGTTTCATGAAAGAACCAAGCATGTGGAGATAGATTGTCATTTCATTAGGGAAAAGACAACTGGAGGAATTGTTAAACCTACATACATCAAGTCTGCTTGTAATTTGGCCGACATTTTCACCAAGGCTCTATGCTGTCAACAAACAAGTTTTCTGATATCTAAGATGAACATTCACAATATATATGTTCATCTTGAGGGGGAGTGTCAAAATAGGAAAATAAATTGTGCGTGTGCATGGCTGCATGTGCACCATGCAACAGATGATCACCACCCGCAGCCAAGAGAAGAAAACGACAAGCAGGAGGTTATGGAAATATCTGGCACATGGATGACGTTATGTGATGTCATGCAAGGAGAAAAACGTGATTGGTCCGTATTCTAAGGACTCTAGATTCTTCTATTCATGCATATAAATAGATTGAACAGTGTAAACTGAGATATATAGAAATTACAAAAGTTTTCTATATTTTTCCTTCTTCAGCTTTGTTGCTCTGTATTTCAATGGCGATCTCTGTTTTCTTTCTACATGTTTACATTTTAACACTAGATGGGAAATGATCAGGAAAGGGCAAAAGGTTTCAAGTGAAGCGCAGTTCATGCAACAAGAGCTACGGAATTGAACTCAATTATGAATGACTTGTGATTTATTTTAAATTAAAGACTCCAAATTTGAGTAATTGGGATTTGGTAAAGCAGCGTGCCTTGAATATTTTGGGTTTTACACAAGAACCATATAATTCCATACAGATATTGTCATGCAGAAAACAAAATTTAAATAAGAATCATTTGAAAAAATGCCCGAAATATAATAATTAGAATTTAAAATTAAGATATATTGAGATCCCAATGTTCCCACCAGTCTAATGTATTTGTTTATTGAATAATTAGTGAAAATGATATTTCGAAAACCTAGAAAATGACAAATTTAAACTTAGATATGCTATATCTTGTGAATATTTGACTTGAATGCTATATCTTGTGAGTATTTGACTTGAAGGTTTATATATATACTAGTGTAAAAACCGTGATTTTCGCGGGCAAATATAAGAAATGTAAAATAATCCTAAATTTTATTTTAAGAAATCATAAGATATTCAAAATTTGAATTATTAATATATGAAAAGAAAATTATTTTTCATTTTGAATTTCGAAAAGTCTCCTTGTACACAATGTTTTGAAAAGAGGACCGGACATCGAACCTGATCAATAACTGGTTCATTGGGTATCTGGTTCGACCAGTTGAACCGTTTTTAAAAAATCGGTCATCAAACCGGACTCATATATATATATATATATATATATATATATATATATATATATATATTATATATATATATATATATATATATATATTATAATTATTAATAATAATAATAATAATAATAATAATAATAATAATAATAATAATAATAATAATAATAATAATAATAATAATAATAATAATAATAATAATAATAAGAAGAAGAAGAAGAAGAAGAAGAAGAAGAAGAAGAAGAAGAAGAGACTTATTATGAGTAATACTAAGTTTATGAGTAATTTCCTTAGGGAAAAAAAAGTTTAAGCAAAGAATTTATTATGATAACAAAAATTTAGGATCATTTAAAAAAATCTTGAAATAAAAAGTTTGCATATAATGAATCCTGATCATTTTAAATTAAAAATAATTTAAAATTTTAGAATCAATTAAAACAATCTTAATACTACATTGATATTTGAAATAATTGGAACTACCTATTTTTAATTTTTTAAACTAAAACAAAGATTAGAACCGGTTCACTGGTTCACCGATTTTAGCGATTTTTACCGGTTCTTGTCGGGTGGCTCTGGGTCATTAGCCACCCGGACTAAGTAAAAAAACCGGACCGGACATAGGACCGGTTCCCGGTTAACCCGGTCAGACCAGCCGGTCCGGTCCGATTTTCAAAACACTGCTTGTACACTAAATTAACTGTATTTAGAATCTTCTACCGTTCTTTAAATTGCAACATAAAGTTGACTCGTGTGTGACACAGGAGTTATAAAACGATATTTTTTTAAATATTGTGATAGTTATATAATAAGAAATCTAGAAATGTAAGGTATTTTTCAAAAATAAATATGAATATCGTATTTTCAACATGTCTCGTATCGTATTTGAGGCATATACCAATATAAATATTTAATTTTTAAAATTATAATTATCTGTGTTATGAAATTATAATAAACATAAAGCATATTTGTTACGAATCAAAAATATCATCATTTTTACATTTCGTAACATTGACCAAAGTAAAAACCAAAACCTAAGAGCCCGTGTTTCTAAGTAAAATATATTGTGAATTTAGAAACAATTCATATCATTACATTAAAAAAAAACAACATAACCTCTAAACTAAGAAAACACATGAAAATTCCGCATTTGGGTAAATAATCATTAAAAGTTAAAAAAGAACTTGATGAACTTAGAAACAATATACCCATTTTAAACCTACCAAACACTAACCAAAACGTGAGTGGACATGTTTTAGATAAAAATCAAAGCACCATATGAGGTCAATTCTTTATGACCTTTTCAAAGGATAGAAAAATCCACAATTATTTGCCTTATAGTTTATAACAAAACAAACAGTATTTGATCCAAAAAGCCCAGCAAATAGTAGAATAAAAGCCCAGCTAGATGATACCAAATCATCATTCCACTAATAGATTAACTTGAACTACAGTATATTCTCAAAAGAAGAAAAGCACCAATGATCTTATTTGAGAATAAAAGCAGTTTTGATGGTTTAAAATAAGTCTAGTGAACTATATGCCCATCTAAAACAATTTACATCAAGTCATGATATAGCGCAATTTCTGTATTTTATAAGTCCAGTTTCCAGAAATTGTCTCCTCATGGAGAGAAAAAAGTATATGCGTTTTTCAATTCTCATCCTAAATATGCCCACCTCCATTCACAAAATCCCACTGCTATGAACTCCTTCATACAAACAATAAAATAAACAAAAGACATAAAAAAAAAAAAAAATCACTCAACTGTGCTTATATAGCCAAACACCGTCTTTATAGCTCACAAAGAATAGCAAGTCCAAAGCACCATATGAGGTCTATTCTTTATAAATTTTTCAGAAAATAGAAAAATCCCACAATTATTTGTATCTAGTTTATCATAAAATTAAATAGTATACTGATCCAAATAACTCAACAAAGAGTGGAATAAAAAGTCCCAAGCTATTGATCCAAAAAGCATTAAATTATATTCTAATTTGCCTTTATTTTTGAAAAAAAGGGTTCCAATTTTCATAGCTCCTCTCATTCTTCCACCATTTTTCAACCACCTCACAAAAATAGTAGTAGTTTTATGAGACTATATCCCCTAATGATCACATATCTTCTCCATTCAGAATCCATCGATGCCCTGAAATACCAATAAAAAAATTGCAAATATGTTTGAGCCTTTTGATTTATTTAGAAAAATTGGTGATTGGACTGAAAAAAGAAAAAGAAATTGTAAAAAAAGGAAAATTATACAGTAAAAATCCGATTCTGAAACATTATTACCGAAAAAAAAAATATATATATATATATACAGTAAAAATCTGATTCTAAAATATATATACAAAAATCTGAATCTGAAATATATATACATTTTGATATATATATATATATATATATATACATACACACACACAAAACTTTGCGATATATAATTAGATCCAGACAAGTTTCTATAAAAATAAAAAACAATTCATACTAAAAACCTGGATTTTTTTAAAGAAAGGAATTTCATTACCAAAGAACTAATATAATCTTTAAACATAACTTTCAAAAGGTTGGAATAATCATAATTATTTAGAACAAATCTATTTTAAAAAATGAATCCTTACTGCCAATAGCCTTCTAGGACACATCCCTGCAAATCATCTTCCTCAATAGATCCTTGGCCTCCGGCGACACAAAGATATAATCTCTAAATTGCTCGACTGCGATTCATCGATGATCCTTGCAAAAAGAAATCTTGAAAACACATAAGAAAAATATCAAACACATTTCAGAATAATATTCTGAAACAACTATAAAAAATCTAAAAAAAGTCATTAGGTATTTTTTCGGAATAACAAATTAGACTGTATTTCTAATATTTGGATGAACTTTCATCCGAATTCAATGATGAAGAACAAGCAATTACATTGCAATCAAGTTATTTTCTATAAATGACTTGTATAAAAAAGAGAGAACATATTTTTCTAAAATTACAAATTACTTTGTCTGTAAAGCAGGAATATTACGAAGAAGAAAGGTGAATACAATAACCAATCCAAAAGCCCCCACGACAAACCATTCTAGAACAGTTGTAATTATAAAACCAAGTATTAATAATTTAAAAACGCCATCTCCATTATTCCAAATAACTTGAAATTCGAATACTATACTAAGAAAAAACCATGGCAAATGACGGCCCAGAGTGATGTTTGGTTTTGTATTCCATATTCAGCTATTTATTTATCGAAATAAACTCAAACATTAGATATAACACTTGAACATCATCACTCATACCATCCCCAAAATACATTCAGAAAGTTCATTAAGAAAGATGACTAATAGATTTATACCAAGATCTAATATTATTTTGGGAAAAGAATCTCTTCATTTACTGAGGTTTGCATTTGCCTTGCAGATTACCCTTTCATTGAGGTGGCAACTGTAAATTGGAAACATGTCAAGGGGTTATTTGTAATTTAAAGGATAATTGATTTTCTTTTAATTAGCCTAAATCTCAAGGGTATATTGTAACTGTATTCATCCCTTCATTTAATTTAGAATTTGACATGCATGCAACAACCTCCAAGTAGGAAAGGTTCAAGAACTCAACCCTAATTGATTATCTCTTTTTTACTCAATTACTGAATGTCTCCTCAGTTTAGAAAGTTTTACTCACCTTCATTGAGGTTCTTTCGAAAATCAAGCATATAGCTACGACGGCTGTACGGGGTTTCCGATCAATACATGAAAGGTCTCGTCACTTCCGAGTAAAAGCCCACGTTGAGTCCTAAAATATAATATATTTATAGAAATTACAAATATATAACATATATTAAAGTAATATCCAAGGTTCTAAGACACTTGGAAATGAAACTAATGATCTACAACGCTGAAGATGATGATAATAACGTTCGGGTCTCAATTCTTGAAATCTGGAGTTCAAAGGGTAAAATTGTAATTTGGGTATATCTTACATAGAAGGATGTTATAACGAATTTATGGTTCGAATTTGAAATCATTTGGATGTCGTTTGACCCATTTCGGCTCAAAAATAAGAAAGTTGTACGGTTTTGAAAAATTAATAAAGTAATTGGGGGTCAAAATGAGATTTTCAGAACTTTAAAAAGTTTGTGGGGTCAATCTACAGTTTCAAAGAATCTGATTTGGGGTCAATTCGAAATAAATCAAAACTTAATTTAGGAGGACTAAATTGAAACTTTGAAGGTCAGATTGAAGTTTTCAAAAACTATAATTAAGTCCAAAATTATATCTAATTCTCCAAAGTAAACCCCTCAACTCCTAACCCATTTCATTTTTCACCCAAAAACTTCAAAACTAAGGTTCATCACATCCTTCTCATCGACATCACCTCAGCCTGGCGGCTCCACTGCCGACAACCTCCTGCTTCTCCCCGACCAAGCTCCGACCATCACCAGTCGGGAAAACACAAACACGATCACACACAACACATATACTTACATATACACACAACCTTTCAAGCTTAAATATCCTAACTGAATAGGATCTGAAACATGAAATTAATTAAGTGCTTTTGAAGCTGAAGTAAAGACGAAAAAATTGATATATTATACGTTAAATTTGGACCTTCCGTTCGTCGGAAATCGGCTGTCGAAGTTCGACGGCGCTGGCTCGAAATGTGACAGCGTGCAGGAACTTTGCTGGTGTTTTGCCGATGATCCAGATCTCCGATCATCGATCAAGAGATGGCGTTGGAAACTTTATGGAAAGGGCTATCTACTGTAAAAATATCATAATGATCTGTTGGTTGGATTTTGAGATATCGGCCGACGAAAATCTGCTGCCAAAGGGTTTGGTGTTGGCAGAAAATGAGGAAAGACATTCTATTGTGTTTGTCTTGTGCTTGATCAAATGCCGCAAAGAAACAAGGGCGACAGGGAGGTTCCAAACTTGGGCTTGGGCTCAGTTTTTAGGCCCAGAATACGGGCCAACTTAAATTTAAATAGGCTTAGATCTTTGGGCTAAATAATTGGTATAACTTTGAATTTGAGCCCAATTTAATACGTTTAGTCAAAATAAATTATACAATGTGTACTACAACATAAAATAAATAGAACTAAAAATTTCATAATATCCAATGTACATTCCAACAAATATTATTGTTATAAAGTATTTCGATTGAAATAAAATAAAAATAATGATATAAAGAATAATCAAATTTATTTAAATAAATTATAAGGATAAATAGACGGGGCTTCACATTCTCCCCTCCTTAAAAGAATTTGGTCCCCAAATTCCTTTCTTAGATTGTCAAGGCAATTCTAATAGTACACCACAAAACTTAAATCCAACAGTCACTCTATCAAGATACAGGGTACAGATGATTGAAATGTGTACAGATGAATATTATTTCAATAAAGGATGAGGTTGAAAAGATTGTGTGATTCGATCGAGAGTAAATACAACTTACATAAGAAAAAAGAATAAACAAATTGTATAGTAACAAGTTAAATGACTTGTAAATCAAAAGTATTGATGAGTGTGATGTATAATGGAAAAGAACCTAGTAATTGAAACCGTAGTCAATATAGAATTTCAAACTTTAGACATATCAAATAGGGAGATTACGACAAAAGAGTCTTAACTATATACTAAAACAAGTCGGTGGCATCAATACTTCGAAGGTAGCCAAGCGAAACAAATTTCCAATGGAAGTTAACAAATGAAAATGATTCGAAGTTCTACCACAAACGAACGTAAAGTGAAAAGAAGATAGAAAGTTTGATATTTGATGAGGTGAAAGGTATGAAATAGTAAAGTCGTACAAGGTAAGAGTAAGTACAAGTTAGGATCTTTGTCCAAATACGAAATTGACGAACAAAGTGATAATAAAACAAATAATGTGAAGTCAAAAGGTGTAGATATGTGATATATATAAGAAATATTCACATGGGAAATGAAATAATCAATAATTCATAATCATTATAGAAATATCAATATCTAAGGAAAGCTTATACAGTTTGACCACTGGTCCGAACGTAAATTTAACAGAGAGGAAAAAATGATAGAAAGATAAATGAGAAAAGTTTTAAGATGAGGTGTATAGTTTTTGGAACATAAAAATAGAAAGGTTAAAATTAATGAGATAACAAATAAGTTTTCAAATGGTAGAATAATCAAAAGCTTTCAGAATGGATTACCAATTATAGAGCGAATAACAATAAAAATGCAACACCACTGGTGTAGCAAACAAAATAAGTGAGCACTAACAACGGTGGAAGGGTCAATTCCCTAGAATAAGTAAAAATAAACTCTTAGTATAAAAGAGGAATAAAATATAAGAGTGATTGAACAACGATGTGAGGTAAACAAAGTAAAATCGATTCCACCAAGACTGAAGATAAACTCGAAAATAAAAGTGATTAAAACTTAAGTTCATTACAATAGTGCATATGTGAACTAGTATATCAGAGGAAGTCAACCAAAGACTTGGAGGAATGTGCATTTCGAAAGTAGTTGCGTTAGAGAGCTCCACAATCAGGAAACAAATCTATCAAGTAGAGCAAAAAATACTACCAATGTTAGAGTACAAGAGAAAGGTGGAAATATGGATGAAGATTTTTAAAATTCAACAAAAGTCTTACATTAATAAATTCGAGAGTAGGTAAATAAAAGAACTTAATGTTCAAAATATAATATCATAAGAGATTAAAATCTTCATAAACAAAAGTTGGTGTTAACCGCAATGAGTATGATAGGTTCACTATCCAATCAGAATCCAAAAGAATAATGTTATAGATTAGAACGAGTGATTTTATTAAAAATTGTGATGAATAACAGATTCTTTAGGTTTACAATGAAATATTTACCAAGAAAATGAATGAAAATATAACAAGAAGGATTTGGAAGTAAATTTCCAAATATCTTGAATCGTCAAGTAGATTGGGATAAGTACTGAACATAAGTTAGGGTATCAAGTGAAGATAGTTGACATCAGTCTCTTGAAGGTTCAGTGACAAATAGGTGACAATTATCATTCACAATAATCAAGAGTTCGGATGAATTAAATGTACGGAACAAACATTGACACTGAATGTAAAATAGTGAATCACTAAACAGTTTATAACAAAAGATAGAAAAATCCACAATTATTTGCCTTATAGTTTATAACAAAATAAACAGTATTTGATCCAAAAAGCCCAGCAAATAGTAGAATAAAAGCCCAGCTAGATGATACCAAATCATCATTCCACTAATAGATTAACTTGAACTACAGTATATTCTCAAAAGAAGAAAAGCACCAATGATCTTATTTGAGAATAAAAGCAGTTTTGATGGTTTAAAATAAGTCTAGTGAACTATATGCCCATCTAAAACAATTTACATCAAGTCATGATATAGCGCAATTTCRGTATTTTATAAGTCCAGTTTCCAGAAATTGTCTCCTCATGGAGAGAAAAAAGTATATGCGTTTTTCAATTCTCATCCTAAATATGCCCACCTCCATTCACAAAATCCCACTGCTATGAGCTCCTTCATACAAACAATAAAATAAACAAAAGACATAAAAAAAAAAAATTCACTCAACTGTGCTTACATAGCCAACACCGTCTTTATAGCTCACAAGAATAGCAAGTCCAAAGCACCATATGAGGTCTATTCTTTATAAATTTTTCAGAAAATAGAAAAATCCCACAATTATTTGTATCTAGTTTATCATAAAATTAAATAGTATACTGATCCAAATAACTCAACAAAGAGTGGAATAAAAAGTCCCAAGCTATTGATCCAAAAAGCATTAAATTATATTCTAATTGCCTTTATTTTTGAAAAAAAGGGTTCCAATTTTCATAGCTCCTCTCATTCTTCCACCATTTTTCAACCACCTCACAAAAATAGTAGTAGTTTTATGAGACTATATCCCCTAATGATCACATATCTCCTCCATTCAGAATCCATCGATGCCCTGAAATACCAATAGAAAAAATCGCAAATATGTTTGAGCCTTTTGATTTATTTAGAAAAATTGGTGATTGGACTGGAAAAAAAAAATAAATTCTAAAAAAAGGAAAATTATACAGTAAAAATTCGATTCTAAAACATTATTACGAAATATATATATATATATATATATAATATATATATATATATATATAATATATATTATATATATATATATATATATATATATATATATATATATTATACAGCAAAAATCTGATTCTAAAATATATATACAAAATCTGAATCTGAAATATATATACATTTTGTATATATATATAATATATACCACACACACACACAAAACTTTGCGATATATAATTAGATCCAGACAAGTTTTCTATAAAATAAAAAAACAATTCAATACTAAAAACCTGGATTTTTTTTTAAAGAAAGGAATTTCATTACCAAAGAACTAATATAATCTTTAAACATAACTTTCAAAAGGTTGGAATAATCATAATTATTTAGAACAAAATCTATTTTAAAAAATGAATCCTTACTGCCAATAGCCTTCTAGACACATCCCTGCAAATCATCTTCCTCAATAGATCCTTGGCCTCCGGCGACACAAAGATATAATCTCTAAATTGCTCGACTGCGATTCATCGATGATCCTTGCAAAAAGAAATCTTGAAAACACATAAGAAAAATATCAAACACATTTCAGAATAAT